>CABFOQ010023939.1:0-44495 GCA_900660455.1 Gephyroberyx darwinii
TGAAAAAATGATAAGTGTGTATATTCCTATGATGTATGCAGTCTCTTTCTTACACTGAAGAGTCAGTTCAATGTATACGAATCAGAAACACACACACACACACACATCATTAGCATGCCCCCCATATGCCCCCTCCCCCGCTGGTATCTTCCTAGTTTGACTAATGTTCTCTTGTAAGTACAGAGGTGGCAAAATTCCTTTGTTCACTTCAACAATACAAACAGGCACTTCAAAAGGGATAAGGCTGCTTTACAGGTGCTACATCTCTTCTGATGATGGGTGTCCTCTTTAGAAAGCTTGGAGATAACCCATCATCCTCATTCAAGGCAGGTGACATACTTTGCACGTTTCCCTCCTTCAATGTAAAAGAGAAAATACCACCATGATTGCTGCAGATGTAAGATGTTTCCAAAGTTTGCAACACCTCCATTAATGCAAGGAGAGAAAGGTTCTAAGAGTGTTTGCACCATCCGTAAAAGTCGAATGAGTTGATCATGTTGCCCATAACTACAAATCTAATGTTGATCCAAAAGTGGCAAATAAGTGATTAGTTTTGTGTGATAAACAACACATTGGGGAATTTAGTTAGAATATAGTGGCTAAAGTGTTGAGTAAAGGTGTGAGTGCTGTCAGGATGTATTTATTTTGAAAACTGAAGTGCTAAAGATCATCACTCACAGAGCATATAAATACAGGCCTAACCAGGTCAAATAATGTGATTTTTAACACTCATAGGAGGAGTGGGAATGGCTTGCATTCAGTTTTAAAGGTCACATGTATGTTTTTTTGCAATGTGGATAGTGGCAACGCCAAGAATGTTTTCCCATGAAATATTCAAGTAGCAAGAATCATTTTACTCTGAATATCCTTCAGGTCTGGATACTCGTATGCCCCTCTAAAGGGACGTATTGACTCTAAGGGAGTGATCTAATTTCAGACAGAAACACACATGGACATCAAAAGATCGGCTTCAAAGTCACTCGCATAATGAAATGCCCACACACTGCACTTACTCTGTAGGTCTATTATGGCCGAACACTATTGGTGTGTATGATCTACACAAGAAGAGCTTTGAGAATCACATTCTTCCGACACTGGTCAAAAGGATTTCATTTAGAAGTATCACAGTGCTGGATTCTTTCTGATGTTGCTATATTAACTGTTAACTCAGCTCACACAGAGACTGAACATAGTCCAATCAAATATCATCAGGTATCAATTAGCGCCCCATCTGTATCATACTGTGAGCATACATGTATGTGAATATGACGTTTGGAGATTTCCATGTTCAGTCTCTAAACATCAAAAGCTTCAGGAAAGTTGAAACAGAAGCCGGCTGAAAAAGAAGTGTGACTTCTGTGGGAGTGTTTTGCACCATGTCATTTGAGTGCGGGCCTTTGCACCACTCCATTGACTATCTTGCCATGGTCTGCCCCACAAAAACATAGCTTTATTGAAATGCAAGGAGTTCTCTATTGTGAATGTCAGGGTGAAAACCAGGACCCCCCTCTCCCCATGTAACAGCAGCAAAAACAGGACATAAAAAGAGGACACTGATTGCAATTAGGTCCATTGTCTCCCATTTATATGGTTATTGGGTTGTGCCACTTGGGGTCTGGCCGTGTCGAAGTTCTCACAGTCAGGATGCCATCTCTCTCACTGGAGCCGCCATAGCCTCCTCTGGCAACTATCTGCTAACAATGTTCATCTCACTTGGGTGACAAAGCTGCGAGGTGGGTCTGGCTGGAGGGAAGGGCCCATTTCCTTCAGCAAAGGACAGCGTTGCTGCAGGGCCTGAGTTTCTGTCCATCCTGTGATCTGTTTCATGTTTTGTGCTTGTTTTCTCCCTTTCAGATGGTGTGAAAAGTGTCAAGGGTCGAAGTGTGGAATGAGCTGCTGACAGTCACTAAACTAAACCTGTGCCTGGCTCCTACGAGTTCATACACAACAGGGTCTTGGGAAATAGACAACAAGTCTTCATTCATTTCCCATCGTGACGGAAGGTTTAAATGTCATAGCGTTTTTGCAGATGTCTGGGAAAATAAGTACACCCAAGTAATAAGATGAACTGTGAAAGGCAGCTTAAAATATGGTTTGATGTGGGGGTGGGCAGACAAATGAATCCACATGAATGAGAACGGAAGGGTATCACTTTTTGTGATGCTTCCACTCCGGAGGGGGTGTTTATCAATCTTTCTGTGTGATAATGGTGTTAGATAGCAGTGAGACCTGGCCTCTGGTGGTGACATTGTTGCAGGTCTCAAAGACTATCAGGGGTCCAGGGGCTGAGCCGGAGCACTGGTGGGCTCTATTCACATCAGACCCCTAATCTGCTTCTAGATCAGTTCTTTCTCCCATCTATTTCTAAACTCTCATCACTAAGATTTTTTTTTCTGTTATTGTTTCTGAAAGAGCACAGCTGGCTTCTGCATTGGCTCAAAAGAATCATTATTAGTGAAGGTTTTTTTCTTCTTCTACTTTCTTCCTGTCACAAATCCATAGACAACAACAGCAGTGTCCATGTTCAGGGACTATTCCCTAAATCTCATTGTGGTCAATACTGACAATGTGATCGTGATTTTCTTTTTCTTTTCTTTTTTTTTTGGAGAGCAACCATACATCCATAGTAGATTGGGGAGGGGGGTGTCTCTCTATACAGTGCCCCATCTACAAACAGGAATAATGGCTAATACAATATCTTTTCTGTGTACGTTTTCCTGCCTATAGAGATCATTAGGAGTAGGACAATTTTCCTGCCTAGTGTACTAATGTAGTGAAACCTCTCATCCAGCCTGGCATGCCAATAGGACAATCATTACACAACATGTTTATGGGAAGATTTCGAGAAATATAACATACCTATACTCACAAAATCTTTGGTTGTGGATTAGTTTAGCTGAGAAAGATTAATACGATCATGTAGATATACTGTAGATAACTCAAACTTTTAATAATATGTGAATAATATGTAATCATACTATAGGCCTGGGTGTTGCAGAGGGGAAAAGTGGTTAATGTTATTGCATTCAACAAAACAATCTGCAATGGGACTATGAGAATTTATATGATTTTTATGTCATTTAGTTTGGCTGTTGTTTGTACCCAGCTGCTCCTTCACATGTTGTAGGTGCAGAGGGGAGAGGAACCAAGTGTTCAGGCAAGGATGTTCTGTCTGTAAGTCTATCTGTTGCGATCAGTTGAGCATAATTTCATCTCTACGTGTGCTTAAATCGGCATCATTTATCAGTGACAAGGAAGAAGGGTGACAATGGCTGTTGTTTTAAGGTGTTTTTACACCCAGTTGCATAGGTACACTCTGGGTAAACTGGGGACACCCTAAACTATGATTGAATGATAACATAGACTTCATGACATCAATATCATACGCCATTAGAGACATAAAAGTCATACCCAGAATATGGCTATTAAAATCCACTCAGCAGAGATATACGATGTTCTCTAGTTTCCAGAATATTGCAGGAATTTTGAATGGTGTAAATAGTTCTTTGGAGCTCACCACCCACAGGGGACAGCAAACTGGTTACAAGTTCTCTCTTACATGATAAAACATTTATTTTCACATTTGCAATGAATGAAAAGAATATATCTGTTGTTTATGTTGTTTTATTTTGTTGTTATAGAGTTAACATCTAGAAATCTACTACAGGCAATAGGACAAACAATACCTGTGTGCAGTCAGTGAAAAAATAGACATGAGGTAAAAAGGCTACAGTGTTACAAGTTACAACACTGTTTTGAAAAATGGATCTGCAAATATATACTTTTACTTACTAATATGTACATAGGGTAAAATAAATAATTATAAAAAACATCCAATTTTAGAAATCCATAAAAATTCTAAACTAGTTTGTACAAAACTTTGGATTTACAGACTTACAGACAACAAAAAATTAGAACATAAAAAAATTGTCTACACAAACAAGCAATCAAACGCGCAATCATGTAGAGTGTACAGTGATAATGGTTGCTGCGTAGTTTATTAAAGATGTCTTAAAATGTGAAACTGGTGATGGCCTTTCATTAATAATTACAGTCATGATAGATATGATAAGAATAGCACATTGGTGTGCCATTTAGATTATGATCTGAAAACTATACATGCCTGAGACATAGCATCACATTGGCTGTAAACATTAATTCATCAACTATGTGTTCCTCCATAGAGAAGACTGGAAATGAAATTTTATGCACAGCTTTTCATTAACATTTGCGTCAGCATTGCTTGTTAAGACTTCCTGTTTTAGCATTCAGTAGTATTTTATATTCCAAATAAATAAATACTGTGCTGTATTTCATCTTCTCAAAGTATGGGAGAGCAAAATGAGTCATTTTTGCCCTGTAAATTAAAATACTAAAATAATATATCAAATTCTATTTTGGTCTATTTGGTTAAATTGAGAATTATTGTATTGTATATAATTAGTAAACTTCACATTTTTTTCCAAACTATATCTATAGGTTTCTTTCATAGAAAGAATCAATACATGCAAACATATACATAAAACACAGATAGACAAAGACATATATAAGGACCTAAACACACATACAAATTATTATCTTTTCTTAGCAGCATTAAAATAGGGAAAATATTGATAGTTTCAGTGATGCTGCTTGTTGTTAAGTTGGGGGAACAAGAAGCCACAGCTGAGAATCATCACATGCACAGGTTTTGGTCGTCATTTTACTGCAACTGTAAAATATACTGCACTCTACACAGTTTATACGATACAGCTTAGTTTGTTCTTTTCCACACCCATTGCTAATACTGATAATAACAAGGAGAACATGCTTCATATTCCTCAACAAGACACAAGTGCTGACCTTTCAAATTCATTTACAGCTCTCTGACCACCTTAGATTTAGTGGGGAGTTGTTTGTCTTTGGTCATAACTCTCTATGTTCTAACCATTGTTACTCTTTACAAAAAGCTTCCAGTTTTCTCAGGTGTTGATACACTAGCATTGCGGGAGGAAATGTGCAAGCTGTGTATATTCTTATTTTGCCAATATTTAGTTGATGTGGCTCATGCGCTCTCTCAGATAAAATGAGTTATCTAAAGCGGAGATTAATTTGCTAGCTTAAGAATTTGAGAATACGTAAACACATCACAATGTAACAACTACATTCACTCAGGTGCAAGTGCATTCTTACCCAAACATCAGCAACAAATTAACACTATAAAACAAAAAATACTCATTCACACAATGATGAAGTTAGTCACCAGATATAAACATACATGCTAACAATGTTGAGGAGGAGAATGCATGCTGTCGAGTGTATGGGAAATGCAAATTGCTCATAAATGTTGTCTCTCTTTATTGTTATTGTTATTGTTATGGAATAACTGATCACTGAACGTCGAGATAAGCATGACACTTTTGTTGTATGCCCCACAGACTTGTAAGCATTGACAGTGCTGTGCTACTCTCAACAAAAGGAACTACTTGGAGCACACAGAGAAATTCACCAATATGGTGCTTGTCAACTGGACACAATTGGCCAACAGTTCTCCTTTCCTATGTGAGGACATGTAACCCCTCGTCACCACGCGGCAACCCGATCCCATTCTCTTCATCCTTCGTCATCATCGTCGTAGACATCAACATTGTTGTCATCATTGTCATCATCATCACTATTAACACAGCACAGTTCATATGGATGATGCTTCCTATTATCAACATCTGCTCAGCTATTTCAGTAAATCAAGGCAGAGACTGGCTCTTTTCAGCATCACAGCACAAAACACAAGGCCATCTTGTCTGCCATTGGCTGAATTCACAGACAGGTCAGACGGGTTTGGAGTCTCTCAAGTCTAGCTGGCACGTTCTTGTATTTGTTCTTCTATCTACTGAAGTCTTTAAGTTTTGGTAGAAAAGAAGAGAGCCAGCAGTCCCTATTTACAGGTGTGCACATCGTAGACTCTTACACACTCCTGACAGCTGACATAGCAGCACCAGTGGAAAATACAGTGGCACTTCTCCTTTCTCTTCTCAGTCCGGGTGTTGTGACCCCTGCCACAGCAGAGAAGGTCACAGCCATCTATGCCGTGGGATGTTAGGTTGCAGGTGCGATCGCGGGTGCCAAAGGAGCCGGTCTCAGGGTTAGGGTCACAGAAGTTGGGCGAGCTTTCATAATAAACCAAGTCGCGGTCTGTGGGAGGTTTGAAGTAGTTGTATTTGGGTCTCAGGGTCTCCACCCATCCACGGGACTCCTTGTGTTTCTCCACTACCATCTCCGATGCGCTGTCATACTTATCCTTCATGTAGTCACCAATAACCCGGAAGTCTGGCTGAGACCACCAGCAGGTCTTGACCTCACAGCTGCCTGAGAGGCCATGGCACTTGCACTTCAGGAACATGTTGTCATTCAGGGACTGAGAAGAAAGTAACAGGGTGATGAAAATCATTATCAGGAAACTACTACTGCTATAACAAAAGGTGGCGACCAGCTTGAAGAGTTTTCAGAAATAGAGCACAACAACTCACCGTTCTCCCTGCCTCATTGTTATGGCGGTTCATGGCTGAACGTGCATCAGGACGATTCTCCCTCGCGTCAGCAAACTCCCGGGACACCATGCTGCCAAACTCCACATCCTCGCTGCAGCCGCCCCACTTCCATCCCTCACCAGGGGGGCCCTTATGGCGTGTGTCACATCCACAGATGGTGGCTGAACCCTCAGCGCAGGCACGGGTCACTGCAAATGCCACTCCCGCCGAGGCAATAGCATGAACAAACGCTGATTCTCGTGTAGCTGGAAAGAGAAGCAAAGGAGCATGAGACACACAGCATGGAAAAGTACTAGGAGGAAACTTCCTGCATAGAAACACCATGGAGTAGAATAAAAATGTATTATCACATGAGCAATCCTGATGCTAATGATTATTTTCAGTATCAAATTTGAAGAAAAGTTCTGTCACAACTTGTAATATTGATACCTGCTTCAGTTCCACCTTGTATAATCACACAGGCAAATCGTTCTCAACCCAAGACAACAAATCCTGCACAGCAAGTGGTCAGCTGTAGATAAGAATCTATTACTAGTGTTGACTGCAAGATGTGTCTAGTTCTTGGAGACCAATGTGTACCGGTGTGTGGGTTCATCCTGCCCAGACATCAATCCTCCTGTCTCTGAATAAGGCCAGTAAGGGCTCTGTCTCTGTCTGACATAGCTGACTGATGACTCAGAGGGATCAGGAACTTCCAGAGAGATGAGAGGAAGAGACAGACCTGACAGGCCTATAATTAAGAGACTCAATTAAGCTTTTGAAAGGTTAGGAAATGGCCTCACACTGAAGGGACAAAGTCAGAGGCACAACAGGGAGATGGCTGTGTCCAGATAGGCAGACCCCAAAAACATTGTGATACACTTCAATTTGATACAAGGGGAGCTATTGTAGACATTCCACGCTTCAGCCCTCCCCACTTTAACAGGATTCATTATGACAGGGAGGTTGCCTTGAATATATGTACTTGTATGGTCTTGCACAACCACAAGAGAAGACTGAGACAGAGGGAGAAACATTGAGTGAGAGAGTTGAAAGACCAGGCGTAAACATAAAAGGACGTCATATATGAGACAGTTAGTATGTAAGAGAGTAGAGAGTTAAGTAGATAAGATGAATACCAAAATTTGGAGATGACTGCAAAAGTGTGTGTGTGTGTGTGTGTGTGTGTGTGTGTGTGTGTGTGCACGCACATTTGTACGTGTGTGTAAAGAGCGAGAAAGATTGAGAGAAAGAGAAAATAAAGAAGGGAGGAGTATAAAGCTAGAGGGAGTATGAGCTCCTCCCTTACAGCAGGTTCCAACCAGTTTGAGGACTAAAGGGCATTAGAAACAATGATGCAAGAGAAAGGTCTACTGGCATCCTCCACCACACACTTAATACAACTTTGTGAACATGGCTACTAACTATCTCAATATATCTGCTGTCCTTCCTTGGGTACTTCTTATAACATGCAACATTATGCAACACTGTAAATACCATGGATAAAAACAATGGAGGCACTCTTATCAAACACAGCATATGACTTGTTTTTTGTCTTCTTTTCACCTTCAAATGTCCAAAGAACTCATTTAGTGTGGCCGAGGTTTGAGCTGTGCAGCTAAAGGGATTTCACCACCCAGTCACCCATTTATTACCAGGAAGCCAATAAAGTGTGGGTCAAATCCTTATGGGTGACTGACAATGATGCTGCAGAGCAAAAGGGGGGCAGAGGGATGAGAATGAGACAGGAAAAGAGGATTATCTGGGGGACACAATGAGAAAAGGAAGGCAAAATATGTCCTGGTACCTTGGGGTGAGTAGAGGTGCATACCTGCACAGCCCCACACTGTTGAATAGAAGTGTCTTGATACCCAAAGATTAGTGGTAACCGAGCTACCACCAACTATCTATCACACTGTTCGTGTTTACCTACTGCAAAGAGTGGTCCAAAATACTCAATAGTGATTTTGCTCGATATAAAAAGTGGATTGCAGAGCTAAAAATGAGTTGTTAAGGGCTTTGGGGCTAGTCTATAGTCTATGAAGCACCAAGCTAGGCTGCCACTGGCCATCAAACGCTTAATTACAGAGCAGAAACTCAAACCATTAAGCTGGTTGGTTTAATTGTTGTCATCATTATTCCCCAGTAAATTATGTTTGTACATGGGAGCCTAGCGAGAGAAAGAAGTAGCATGAGCTAAGTTAGCTTATGCAGTTAATTTGATTTGATTTTCTGTTCTAACGCACACAAGTGCAGTACAAAGATGGTTTATGACACGAGTACTAGTCACACATTGTGCAACTTGTGCCGAAGGTGTGTAGTTGAGCCCTTTATACTTTATACTTTATACTTATACTTTATACTACTTTATACTATATACAGTATGAGTTATATTAAAAATATAACCCATCTGACTTCGATTTCATATTATTGAAGACTTCTAAATTTCCTTTACTGTTTTGATCTTCTTTCAAATTTAGAAAAAAAACTATTGCTTGTGCAAATTTAAATTATTTTTAATCAAGCTTGGTGTTTTAGAACTGATATGGAGAACTTTAATGCTGATACACCTGTAATTGGATTTACCTTCAATCCCCCTGCAAACAGCAGCTCTCAGCTTAGATGCACTGCTTTACTTGGTTTTAAGACCCATTTATGGTATTTCAAGACACTTTCTTCCGACAATGCTCCTCCACCAAACTTTGCCAGACCCTGGCAAGGCAAGTGGTCCCTACAACCTGCTGGGGGGCTGAATCCCCTATTGTGCTGCCACTGTCACGCTGTGTTAGTCCCACAATGGCCCCAGATATTTTATATGAAATTTGCCCTGGCCAGTGATTAGTGGGGACCAAGTTAAGTCATAGCAACAGAGAACTATGCGTTGGCTGGACCCCGCTTGTCGGCAGACGGGGAAATCCCTATTCAAATGGTTTAATAAAACAATCTAAAGGGCGTGTGAATGGGGAAAAGCACTTTTTCTCCTGCTTAATCTCATGGTTGCAGAGATATTGTGCTCTGAGCAGTGCCCAGCAGGGAGTGGGGCTAAGGTCCCCCCATCAACTCCATTTACCACACCCCTTCTTTCTTTCTTGCCCAGAGTTAATGATATACCGGTGTGCTAACCTCCCTCCCCCAGCATGGAGAGACATGCATCTTATGAAAAGCAGAGACCTCTTAGCACATCCTAAATTGTTACACTTTCTCATCCTCAGGTCATGGGTCGTAACCTGCATCCCCTGACCTTTTCCTGGTGGCTTTAGATGGGGCTTGGTTTGGATGGTTTAGTTTAGCTCGTAAGATGGATTTCCTTATATTTTAAATTGGGGCAGTCCAGATGTGCCTGCAATTTGTATTGACACCTGAGGATCTATTACATAATGAAGATTAGCCAAGTCATACTGATTGCTGTACAAAACTTTCCAATTATATCTACATGCCTACCTATTACGTTTAGGGATTCACCATAAAACTCATTTCATTTTTAATGTTTTCAAGTAGAATAGTGACTAACTGTGCATGTCCATACTTGTATGGCTGGTAAAACCTGAGAAATGCGACTGTCCATTTTCTGTGGCAACGCTACCCTTAGTAATGCTATCATATGACTCATAAACTGTTGCTTATTATGACCATATAGGTAGGTCTTCTCTCGCCGAAACAGCTCTAGGATCAGCTCTGCGAACTAAGAACACCTGCACAGCCTTCTGCAGCCTTTCATCACAAGCAGATTCCAGCGGTGCATGTTTTGACACTTTGGTTAATGTAAATTAATGAGTGCTGACGCAGACATAGCCTAGAGGTAGGGTTTGTGATTTGGGGTGTGGAGAGAGAGACAGAAAGAGAGAGAGAGAGAGAGACCATGTGTAAGGGAGAGAGTGTACGCACTAGAGGAAGAATAGGTCCATTTAGTAGGCAGGAGTTATTTAACTCTTTTATCTCTTAAGCAATGTCTTTGTGAGGGTGTGCATGACAGTGTGCGCTCGCATGGATGCATGTTTCTGGGTGGCCATTTCAATCTGTGTGTGATTGCATCAGTGTGTGTGCACAGACATGTACATTTGTGTTAGTATGAGAGGAGACAGTGTGAGTGATTAGTATTATCATTTGCACGGGCAGATCCTGTAAAAATGTTTTCCATTCAGTCGTCCATTCTGTGAGTGAATGTCCTACTATCACAATTTACAAAAGATCCATGCCTTTCATTCATCTGGGACAAGGTTTAATCAGTGTCTTCCTTGGTAAAGAAGAGGAGGACATGGGCAGTAATGGGCTAACTGATAGGTGCTAAGCCTCTGAGGCCTATTGCTTCTAAGGTCTACTGGTCCTTTCAGCCTCTTGAAAAAAAAGGCAGGAGGAAACCAACACACAACAGTCTGCATGGCAGACAAACAGACAACAGTGAGGACAATGACCCTGTTGCACAGACAAACACAAGCATCAATCAAATCCAATGAAATGGAAGCCCTCTCCTACTAAGCCATATCAAAGGCCTGTGAGCCCCTGAGTCACTCTCCTTGGCCTCTGACAAAGGCACTTAATCCAGCCACTTTGACCTCTCACATTATTAAGGGCCTCAGTGACCTTAATCCAATCAAAATGATTTACTAAAGCCCAGACCCTGAGAGTAGCTGCCTTCTCTTTCCACTCAGTGCCCCTGCAATTTAAGCCAGGGAGGGGAGGCAATGGTGATGGCATTTTGCACCACAATAGGGCTTGGATTGTGAACCCCTATCGTTACCCACCTACTTGAGCTCAAACCTCCTCTATCAATGTAACAACTGGCTCAAGAGTTTATTAAAAGCAATTGCCCTCACTAACCTCCTCTCCCCCCATGGTAAACATCAGTCTTCTCTAAACTAGGTGACAGGTTGAGACCCCCTCCTACCCCCACCGCCAAATTCTGTGCTTAATCTCACTTCTGTGATTGGCAACTCATTTCAGGATCACCAAGCAGCAGCATAAAGGAAATAAAAAATAAAGTATCCTGGCACACTATACGAGTGAAGTTAATTTCAAATACAAAGCAAATTATTGACCTGCTGTATTTACTGAATACACCAAGGTTGAATTTAGTCTGCTAGGTGTTAGAAATAACTTTGAAAACAAGTATCCTCAGATTATCTCCATTTTAAACCGAATAGGCATCTAACAGTGGAAATATATTAATCTATATCTATATTAGTGAAAACTTCTATTGTAGCTTGCAGTTTGTAAGCACCGCTACAAGCCACTTGAAAGTTTATTGTCTTTTTTCAAATTGTTGAATTGTAGATTTCTACAGTCTGAGCACACGACTAGACCAGAACTGACACAGTCTCTTAATACAATCAGCATGGAGTATAGGGGGGAATATCTATTTTGGAAATCTCCATACCACATCTTGTGTAAGGGACTTCAGAGGGATTGAACATACAGAGGAACAACCGAAGGGGATTCCCTTGTAAAGAAAACTAGACAAGACAGAACTCACCTAATTGTGTACATTAGTTTGTGCATACAGACTGCCCATAGCTTACTCAGGCTCTGAAGTATATTTGAACAAGGATTTGAGTGAATATAATGAATGATGCACACAGGGAGCGCAGCATTTCTAATCCAAAAATAAGGCATAGAGAATACATGTTTCGTAATGCAATGGAGAATTTATCAGTGTAGAAAAACATCAGCTTCATTTTTCAGTCCTGGTCTTTTTTTTAGATGCTTTGAGTATTTTTCAAGATATTCAAAAGCAACAAGAACACCAGTCCTCAGCTTATATGGTGACAGTGAAACACTCGGCATACCAGCCATAACCAACACAGTACACTAGTCATGCAGGTGTGGGAATACACCAACTTCAGGTACTCTAGATATTTGGTTGGAGAGAAAGTGATTAGAAATAGGGCCTTATGTGAACCTAATGGTGGTGTTAAAATACAGCACTGGAAATCTGGCTATGTTAGAATCCATTTAAAAAACATGAGTTGTTATTACTATGCAACATTACCTTTATCTAACACTGGTCCAAAAATGGCCAGATTGTCATTGATTGTGGTGCAGTTCCAGCGCCGGCCTCTGAACTGGTGCTGGCACTCCTGGATGCCGATCTTCACCCCTTCTGCCACACTGGGCATGATTTCCACGTAGTTCCGACAGAAGCGCAGCTGTTTGGGCACCAGACCGGGAATGCTGCCACATAGGATAGGTTGGGTGCCCAGTGATGAGTATTGGTGGCCCACTGCTAGTGACCTACAGGGATAGGGGAAGTCACAGTGTCAGTGTTTATTCAATGAAATAGTGTCTCTGAACGTCTGTGTTTCTCCCTGTTTGTCCATCAGAATCCTCGTCTATCTGTTGATTTAATATTACTCAAGTGGGAGAATCATTTTCTTTCATAGATGCAGTATAATTTTGTGTCTGTGTAGGTATGTGTGTGTGTTTATTTGTTATATCAGATGGTACCATTAGGCATCTATCCTTTATCCCTTCAACTACCCTTTCTGTAGACACCTGGCCTTTGTGTGTATTGAAATTGCAGTCCTTCTACCACAGAAGTAAGCAGTGTTACAGCCTAAGATGAAAGTCCACGATGCACCTAGAGTACTTCATAGACCTTAAGTTGACAACTTGGAAAACTACACCTTGTTATTAACTGTCCACACACTTAACAGGCCCTCAGCTTAGGGTAATAAGAGTGCAAACCCCACATTGAAACTTCAGAGAGTGTATTAAGTTTAACTCTGAAGCCATCCCCGCTTCTCCTTTGAGGAAGGTATTCTGGGATACAACAAGTGCAAACTTGGTGGTTCACTGATTACATCTCTCTCTCTCTCTCTCCCTCTCTCTATCTATTGATCTATTTTTCTCTGTCCTCTCAATTAGCGCTGTTTATAATCCATAACCATAGAAACGGAACATCCTCCGTGTCATTGCCTGTTATGCAATTGAAGCAATTTTAAGAACACTTTTGCTGTGATTTGGATACTATGCTTTATATTGGAGGAAATATCAATAAGTCCTCACCTCAGATAAATGAGTACCAAGTTTCTTTTTTTTTTCAATAAATGCTTGAACCATTGACCCGAACTATTTGCCACTTATCAATATCAATATTTTGACAACTCTGTACTATCACAGAACAGCCAAATTATTTAATAGAGGAGTTCCTATTATCATTGGCAAAGTACCTGCAGAGTAGCTACAAAGTAGCTTGTTGGCAATCCAGACAAGTCTTCATTTCACATCAGCTGTCTATGAAAGACCTAGCACTGATGACTGGTGATCCTCCTGTGAGTGATATGGGCATGATAACAGTTTCTGTAGTTTTTGCACAAAGGCAAAGCCAAAGCAGGTGTGAGTAGCCATGTGCTGCTTGGTTAGCTCACTTTCTGTTGACTTGCTCACTGTTGTTCAAGGACTAATCACTGATCACAACAAGATTACCAACTCCTGACACTGACCTGAGGCTGGGTTTTTTAACTCACAGCCCAAAAAGACGACCTCCACCAGATGACCCTTGGCTGTTCTGACTTACTACCTCACTTATGTATTTCTATTGAAAGCCAACATACATAACTCCACTTACAAAAATCATACTCAAGATTATATTTTAAGCTAGTCCATCTTCTGTCTGTAAGCCATCAGTTGACCTGGTAAGTGAACCCATTTAGTACTTTCCCGAGTATATCCCCAAGCAAATGGCAGAGTTATGTGTCACACAGATTTTAACAGACTTTCTAACCCTCATTTCTACAGACTAGACTGCGCTAGTTAATCATAAATGAGTAAGCGAGCAATGGCAAGTTGAAAATGACTAGAGGAAATTACATTTGTCTGCATTTTGTCTGTAGAACCTATCAGTAAACAAGGACACTCCTATTACAAATTGACCCCTCTTTGGCCCTTGTCACTCCGTACCCTGAGGTATTAGGAAGATCACAACAGAAACTTGAGTCCACATCACAGACTGGTGCAGACAATTGCCCCAAACACAAAAAAACATACTGAGACAAAATGCAAAGAAAAGCCACAAATCATCAATGCAAGTGTGACTAGGTTACATATTCTAGGAAATCAAAACAAGTGTCGCAGGACATGTTGGTGCTCTAGCAATCTAGTGTTGGGCCTCCTCTTCTTCCTTCTTAGTTACTGTGGGTGCAATGCGGGAACTTTTCAAGAGTGAGACCTGCTGCAGTTTTTAAAAAAGTTAAAAGAGTTTTCTTGCATTCATGCATCACCAAAATATCTCAATATTATTAGAGCATTAGCTCTTATTGCAGCAGGAGTGACATAGGACCTATAGGTCAAAAATGATACATTCGTCATTTGACTTGTTCTTCCAGGGATACTGGAGTTTCCTATTGGTTGGAGTTGAATGAGGCCAACAGGTGTAACAATCCAACATTATTTTCAACACCAATCAATCCATACATTCTCATGTTAGTATGCTGCATCAGCACTCATCAGTATTACACCAGTGAGGCAATTCTACCAGTTATCAAGTTCAAAAATAAACTTAGATCCTTCTTAGCGTGGGAGATTGCTGCAACAACCACATCAGACCAAACTAGACTGAGTCAATCGGCTTTTATTGTTCCACTCACGGGTGTCTCTGTGTCTGTCTCAGTGGGGCTGAGTGAGCCATGCCACCTCTTCCTGTGTTAGGAAATGGTCTAAGATAGGAGGCAGGGCATGTTTCACCGGGGATGATTTATGATTTCTTAAAGAACTATTGCATGACGAACAACGTAGCTGGATACCAGCTATAACAAATCTTTAAACATGACGCCTGCTATTTTATGTGTTTTCTGGATTTTAGTCATCCAGTGACTGTTCCTGACTGACCGTATCAAGTGAATCTACTGTGAAAACAGAGCATTCACACATTTTGCTTCATCCTCACTAACCTTGTTCCATGTTACAAGTAAACACTAAAATTAAATGCTTAAGGGAAACATATATCACATTAAATGTTTGTCTCAGTATAGATTTTCCCCCCTCTCATCTAAGTGTATCCAGCCCAGGTTTAATGCATATTTCAGCAAGCCCAAGCAGGGTACCTTAGAATTACCACTTTACTCTTGGGCCCTGGGGCCTTGGAGCTGACTTTGACATCAAGAGAGCATGTTTGGGAAAAGGAATGTGCGGCAAGCTTTCACCTCCAGGTATTTATCTTCTAAGGTGGGGTGGACTAGGGAAGGAGGGGGTGTGCAGTCAGGCTATGTCATGGCAGGTCGAGAAGAGAGACAGACATGAACCTGTCTTAGAGCAGATCCCTGTCCTGCACCAATCCCCCAGAGACTACCGGGATACAGAAGTTGAGTCTGATACAGCTCTGATGGCCACTGAACGCTGGGTTCACCAACCTGTGTCAACCCAACACCCCAAGCTGGTTTTCATGAGAGTGTATGATAGCTCCTGGATAGCTGACTGGTTGTTTGCAAACAGAAAGGCTTTGCAAACAGTGTGGGCCTAGTCAGTACAATCCAAAAGCAACCGTGTTATTTGACTTGGGCTGAGTTGCCACAAAACAAAAAAAGATACCATTGGTCTTTGGTTAGCTATTGGAATGAAAACAAAGTTCAGTATTACGTCAAGCATGCAGAGCTCAAAGGTGACTTCATCTCTGCTACTTAGCCTGCTACAGTGTGAGGTTGTTTGTATTGGTGCGAGTGATACAGCAAGCAGCTCCTGTCAGATTTACTTGCCACTTTTTTGCGTCTGTATTGCACTCTTGCCCAGATCGAACCAATGCTCTAACCCACCCACCAAAGACAATCATAAACACATAAGTTAGAGACCTGGTGTATTTTGCTACAGGCAAATCCATCCACTGTATCATTCATGACTGGGTGATATCTTGGCCGCACAAGAAAGAAACAAAAATAACAGCTCTTTGTGAAATTGAAATACAAGGCCCTTCCTTTGGAAGATAACTATGCACTGTGACCAAGAGGTGTTAGCCAGCAGAGCTAAAACATGGCATCAGCACTGGCATCTCACATAAAATCATCTACTGCCAAACACAATTGTTCACACGCTTTATGGAACTTATCAATTCATTAAACAATTATTTTGCTTTTTTAAATTTTGGAAATGCTGCAAAAGTTTGCTGCAAATGAATAGAGATAGAAAACTCCTCTGTCAGTCTATTGTATAACTCTTTGTACCAGGAGTGTACTGATTATCATTTAGGTCAGTTTTTTTCCATCCTCTGGTCCAGAGGGCCCACTGTTATATCTGGATTTCCCTCCAGCTGAGCATGTAATTAGTTTCTCATCGGTATTACCACCAGGGGACCCATTAAGGGAACTAGATTAGGAGACACCCAATCTCTAACCAATGCCAAATACTGAATGAGTTATTTAACAATAGACATTATTTGTTCATTTACCTAGTGGAGTAAAAGCAGTTTTGATTGACGTGAGTATAAATTGGATGAAGTATGAATATTCCTCAACCAAAAGACAAGACCTCCTGTAACGTTACAAGAGGACGTCAGACTGTTTTTATGACTTAGCTAAAAAATATATAGTGTCATTCAGTTACCATTACCTGATGTCACTCGCCAATTTCTTAGATGTGAAGAACAATTACTGTACAAATGAATTAAGACATGAGCTGCGCTGAGCCACTACAGTCTCCCTTTGTATTATAGAAGGAAGTTAATAGTTAATATCATTGCATAACTGTGATAGCCTTATGACAGCCACTGTTTATAAACGTTAATATTTCTTATTTCAAAGAGTTCCAGCCAATTCTGTTCAGATAACAGGGAAATGGATAGCTTCCAATGAAGTTGTTATCGTTATAACCATCGAGTAACCTCATAATCGAATATTACCTGAATCACATCTATATATTTAGCACTACACGTTTAGCATCACAAGCATAAACTCTATGAACCATTTCGTTCTTATTCTGAGGCAATGGTCAGCTTTGGCACCCCCCACAACACACACACACACACACACAACACACACACACACACACACACACACACATTCGCAAGCAAGCACGCAAATTTTGCACCTGCTGCAGCCTTAATATGAAAATTGCTCTCAGTCAAATTTTACTTTTTATAAACGAAATGTTCCGTTCTTTAAGATAAAACAGGGGTTAATCCGTTTTAGTGGTCTGTTTTTCTTTCGCAGAT
This sequence comes from Gephyroberyx darwinii, assembly GCA_900660455.1. Classification (NCBI taxonomy): domain Eukaryota; kingdom Metazoa; phylum Chordata; class Actinopteri; order Trachichthyiformes; family Trachichthyidae; genus Gephyroberyx; species Gephyroberyx darwinii. The sequence continues at coordinate 17,641 of CABFOQ010023939.1, forward strand.
AAGCAGCAGTATAAATTAGGTTTTAATGTCTGCGAGTCTTTTTTTTTTTTTTTGCTCCAGCCTTTGAAATGAAAAGCGTCATTGACTCACGTGCGTTTTTTTCCCTTGAATTTCACTTGTCTGGCTATCAAGCCACCTTAGATTGCACTTCAGATGGTTAACATTCATATCAAATATCCCCTCTCAGATCAGACTGACACCACTTCACTGTCAGTGCACGTAAAGGTCAATATCGACTTGAGTGATGTCAAAAAACTAAATTCCAACTCTGAAAACGAATTAAGTGGGTTGTAACAGCAGAGGGTCGAGATAATACACAAAAAACACGGGAAATATGTCACAATTCTTCCGTGATAAAACGAAAATAAAACTTACCACCAGATTGGATAACTTGCCATGACATGCGAAAGCCCACAGAGCAACAGGAAACATCCAAGGTATATCATCCTTAAAGTTTCGCAAAACATCTCCACTAGAATGCCTACATGCGCGCTCATACGCGCACACTGGTTTTAAGTGAGGAACAAAAAACTTAATCTACACTCTGTGATTTTTTATTTCTGTCCCCTGAAACAGAAAGAGAATCTATCTTTTGCGACTAGTCGTGGCAGAACACAGGAGCCAAATATTAAAAGTTAAAAGCGGCTTGCTTTTTAGGACCCAATCAGCAGGTATTGCCAAAGGGGGAATTCTGATGATACTGTTCCCTCAGTTCCCGAGTCAGGCAGTTTGAACACAGACACTAGAATGAGCTGATTTTAAGATGTGTTTTAGTGCTCATTGAGAATTGGTCGCATTAAGATGCTGTGTGTGTGAGTGTGATATATAATGTTGTTTAAAGGAGAGAGGGAGGGTCCGCGGGGTTTTAAATAGACATCGGAACCCCCGTGGATTGCGTAGCTATAACAACCTGTCCGGATTTCACTCCCTGGCTTGAAACTTCTAAAATGCAGAAATAAATATGTGTGAATTGCTTGAGCCAACAATTAACGTCTCCAATCCTTTATTTGTCCCTGTATACCATTATGAATGGATGTAAAATTAGATCTGGTTCGTTTTTCTAACTGATGGTGCAACATTAATTGACATTCAAGAAGAGAAATTATAGACTTTTTTTTAAAGATGACAAAAATGAGTTAACTCTCGATTGTATAACTATTCTCTAATTTGTGATATATGAACTTAAAAGGTTAGGCTTACAGTGGGCTACTCTTGTACACCCCTATGCAATTTATATCAAGTGTTGCAAGTCTTTCAATCCTATTTTTCAATCTGCATTATTTGTCCTTTAAAATAAGTCAGTGAGACTGTAAATCAGCATTTCAATCTGACAATTTTTCTCGTCATAAATGTTATATATATCCTGAGTAGGATAGGGGCCTATTTTAAGCATTGATTGACTAAGGAAACGAGGGAAAGTTTTGCAGTAGTATTACCTCATGCATTGTTACAATTGTGGTGTTCATAGCTTGAATAGCCTAACTGTAATGCTGCCTGCATGATAAGATGCCAGGGCTGGGTTCTCGTCAAGGTACTCCAACGAAAATATCCGATAGAATTGGCCGCGCCGCTGACTTTAAATGGCAGGCTGTCTGTTTCCCTTTCTCAATGTCAAGTGGCTGTTGATAGCTGATCTAATAGGAGGTGGACCAGTCTCTCCATTTATAGGCACCGACGCTTATCTAAAGATTTAAAAAAAACAAAAAACAAAAAAAAACATTCTGCGGTACTTATGCAAGAGTAAATTAGTTTGTAGGTCTACAGGTGAAAACAATAAAATGCACCTCCAGTTAATAAAATCAGTTTATTCTCCGCCTTCACTTTCAATTTTTCATTTTCACTCATTTTAGTCGGTTTTATTACTTTATTATTTACTAATGGATACATTAAATAATCCTACGAAATACAGTCACCAGCAGACATGTTATTAAATGCACTTGGACACCTGCTCTGTTTGGAGTGACCGAATAAAACTGTGAATATGAACCCCTATGAACTTCCATTGATATGAATATGAAGGCAGAACGCAGTCGGACCAACAGCAGAAGAAATAGCCAGGGCATGTGATGGTGTTTCGATGTTTCTCTCATATTCCCCTGAAGAGTCCAACAAAAGTATTAAATGCAAACCGTCATTTCCCCCCTTTTGATTTGTAAAAACGCAGTTATTAACAGAAAACACTTGCATCATTGACCCTGGAGTGAACAATGTGTGTGATGGCTATTATTATGGAATATAAAAAGAAGAACGAATATTTTGTTTCAACTTTCCATTTTGCAGTACATGTCTATTACATTTTAATAAATAATTTGTTGATTTTGTTGATGAAGCGTGGTTCACTTAACTAGTAATGTACAAAGAAACACCCTCATCTCTGTTTTGGTAAATGTAAACACCACATAGGAAAATCGTTAAATAAATGGGCTATTTCATTATCTTTTAAAGTTCATGACCAAGCTTTGAAATATTATTAACTCTGCATTTTTTATCGTATGGCGGGCTGTGTGCGCTAATTATATATAATTAGATCCATTCCTTCCTTCCTTCCTTCCTTCCTTCCTTCCTTCCTTCGGTCCTTCCTTCGGTCCTTCCTTCCTTCCTTCCTTCCTTCCTTTATTCATTCATTCATTCGTCCGTCGTTAATTCATTAATTTACTCAGTCAGCCAGTCATCATATCTTTGGGGTGTTCATATAAGCCTTAATGAAGCTTCTGGAGGAAATTACTATCAAAGCTGCTGGAGGCGGTAAGAAGCCGAGATGTTACCGCCATCTAGTGGAGATTGCTACAAACTGCTAACCTGGCAAGGACAGGAAAAACCCATGTGGATTATTAACTGAAAATACTGACGCATATAAAGTGCATTTCTCTATTCTCAACTAAATGAATGACTGCATCCCAGCATCCCAGATGCATTACTGTTATGCATGTTCAAAAAACTGACATCATGAATGTTTTGAGATTATTGCTGTTATCTCAAACTGGAATGCATAAATTAAAAAGAGTCACGATTCCCTGCTATTCCAATGATGATAAACACAAAAACAAACAAAAAACAGCACAACTATTATTATTATGATTATTATTATTATTATTATTATTATTATTATTGTTATTATTATTACTACATTAATTGAAACATATACTACTAGAGTTAGGGCTAATTGGCAATGTCTGAATAAATCAACAGATGTTTCTTTTTTGAAGAAAATAAATACATGACTAAATAACTAGCTAAACAATAAGCAGGCAGCTGCTTGGACTACAGGTGTAGAACGTTTTGGCTTCCAGACCTTCCTCCGAGAGGAAAGCGGGAAAAGAACAGCATGAATCAAGGGAGTAGAGCAGCTATGACCTAGGCCTTTTTTCCCAATAGCTGTCAGCACTGGCAAAGAGGCAAAGTCAGCAAGGGTGTTTAATACATGAGCAAAATGTGATGTCTGTTCAGTTTACAGCTGTGTGGTAGGTGAATGTATGTCCAGTGAAACTGCCAGAACGTGACAATCATATATTTCAGTGAGCTATTTTTGTAATGTAAAGCAAATTATATCTGTGCACATCACAAAATACATTCACTTCCAAGGTATAGGTTTCATATGAGTGAATCTCACAGTAGATGCACTTTACAAAACAATTTAAATCATAAATTGTACATTCTTTGTTAAATAACAGGCTTTTATCCCCCTCATCTCCACTGGCAAGAGTTCTACAGCTCAGTTTTTCCCTCCATGCAAACAGAGGGACATTGTGGCCACCATCATGGCGCCTCTGTGTGCCCGCGGTGACCTCACTACAATGATGATGTCATTGAGCAAAATGCCGTTAGGACCAAGTCATGTCCGACAAGTGAGTCTTGTCATTACTCTGCATCCCACTCACCAGCCAGTCAGGTTCTCTACAGTTGACATAAGACAGTCACACTAACATCATGCTAAAGAAAAAATATTAAATTAATCACAGTTTCATTACTTCACTGAGTTTTCCATGAATGTTTCCTTCATGTGCCCTCGAGCTGTTTAACTCATTTGTGTGTTCATGTGTTGCTAGATTCTACAAATATATGTTGAGTATTTCATTAATTGACAGCTATTGAACAATTTAAGATATGTGTATAAGTGTGACAGTACCACTAGATGTCAGCATTGCAATGAAATCTTCATCTACATTTTCATCAACACTGAACTGCCAATACATAACAATAGGTAGCAACTGCATCCCATGTATTTATTTGTAATTTTTAACTATGTTTTATTTTGTCTTTTCTTAGGAATATTTGTGAATATCACCGTTGAACCTGCTGCAACTGTTCACTACTGTAAGTGAACTGAGTATTCTTCATATTGACTCAGACTTGGATTATCTTGAGTGGAACCTGTTTCATGGAAGTGTTCATTTTGACCTTGTTTTGATGCGATACAATGTAGGAGAGCATCAGGACAACTTATTGAACCCTCTCAGCATCTACTGTTCCTGTCTGTCTGTTGCCTGCATTGCCAAATGCTCATTATTGCAGATAAAACAAATCAGAAAGCTTGTTAGAGAGAGACAGAGAGAGAATGACTAAAAGCAGAACAGCATGGCCAGTAAGAATCGTAAACAGTGACCGTTCCTCCTGTGTAACTCTGTTTGGATTCCACAGTTTCCAAGGGAAAGGGAGGAGAGGTGTGCCTCGATAAGTATAAGTCAGGACACACCCCAAGAGCTCACACCTGGAAACAACTCATCACTTTCCCTTGCCTCGCTCCTGAGAGCTAGCTCACTCCCAGTCTCTAGACATGGGAAACAGAGCAGGGGCCTCCCTATGCGTTCACTTCAGGATGGGCATTACTAGAGGTGCTGACATCACTATCTCCCCCACTCCCCCTGTGGCAGTACAGGGTGTAAAAAGGATTCTGATAAGGGAAATCATTGACAATGACTTCCAATCTTGACGCAAACTATCTTGGCAGTCTCCAAGGTCAGATTTGTTACTTTTGTGCACCGAACACACACACACACACACACACACACACACACATCATTTGTTGCATGTTAGCTGAGCTTGATAGATATAGAATATAGATACAGAATATGGTGAATGGATTGGACACAGACAATTCCTGACTTCAGAAAAGTATGTGTGTGTATAGGTGTGTGTGTGCAGCCTGTAAAGTCTCATTTTGTCCATAACTGAAGTCTTTATCAGACTGTGGTCAGTGTTCGATCACAAGGTTTTTGGATAGTTGTGTCAGTGCTGAGGTCACTGATTTTCGTTCTAGGATGAGGCAGTGGGGTCCCCAAACAGGGGGAGACAGCAGAGCTTTAACTACAGCAACACCCCTGCCTGTCATACTAGGGTGCAATGGCTTTCATCAACTGCTGAACTCTTTCAGAGAGAGAGAGAGAGAAAGAGGGAGAGGAAGGGAAAGGGAAAAGAGAGACAGAAAGATTGAGAGAGACTCCATTTCTCCACCTTCCTTCATTTTCTTCTCTTGACATCTCTCCCTTTCCCTTCCTCCCACTTTTCCAGACTATGACACTTTCTCTGGGTCATCCCAGGTCACAATCAACTGAGAGGGAGGTTGCAGTGACTACAGCTGTTCAGCTGGACCCTGTCTTGTTTCATTAACGCTAAGTAAAGCAGATCATAGCATTCTATCAACACCACCTGCTGGTCAAGAGCATGACCCATTCACTATATATCTACCATATCGCCTGTCTCATAAATTGAGTTACATACAACAACCTGTAGTTTCCTGGCACGCATTATTATTATTTTATTACTTTTACTGTTAAGGCTGTGTTGTGTCATTGTAAATTCTTTCTCCATTGAGATGAAGTGAACTTGGATGAATTGCAGTGTTTGTTCAAGGGCAAATAGAAATTTGTCATTCTGTAAACACCATTCAAGCAGGGTGTTTCACAGGTTGCTGGGCAACCAATGAGTGGATCATATCTTGTGGCTTTGTTGCACAGATGAATAAAATACCTAGTACACTGTGGTTTGATATAATGTCATTGTTTGCAAGTTAATAGAAAGGAAATGTAACTAATGCTTGGAGGAACAAAGCTCTAGGCTGCTGACTGAATGAACAAAAGATCTATGGAAAGATAATTTCCTAAATAATCACCAAATCAAATGTCAATAATCTCAAAACAGGGCTTGTTGTAGCACATTTCCCCCCATGATATGTTATGGCGTTCACTTGCCTAAACTTTGCCTCCCCATATTGATTATGGATCATGTTATCAATTTAACTATTAACTATTTCAACTTTGCAGTGAAGGTATTTCATGTTGCTTCCAGGTTTTCAGTGTCCAAAACTCCCACAGTAAAACTGCAGCCCCACTTTAGATGTGCCTACTTAAACAGACACTTTCAGGAACAGACATGCCACTACATGCACACATACAATTTGGCTCAAGTGTGTCATAACATTTCACTAGAAAATGTGCATGGACCATAGGTTACATGCCACAAATGAAGCACTGGGATTAAGTTCCACTAAGGTGTTTATTGATGGTGGAGAGCTCCTTCTTTAAACTACATCTACTGTTCTCTTTTCTACACACAAGGTAAATAAGGACACAAGTCCTTATTTTAAAATGTAAACTAAGTAGTGTATTACCTTGTATTGTAGTACTGCTGCTTATTCCAGCAACCTGGCATGCAGATCTTTTAGATAACATGGCTTTCCAGTGTATTCTTGTTTCCTCACTAACTTTCATCTCCATTTATTAGTAATGTTTGATTTGTCACGCTGCGGGATGCAATCAAAACAACATTGGGGGTTGATAGGGCATGTACTATGGTTTCAAAAAACAACAGTTCTTTCTCCAACTCCTGAAGAGTGATCCTGGGAACTGCACATGGTGCACCCGACGCCTGAAACAGCAGAGTGGCGCAGATGCACCGTCAGCCTCCAAACCTAAGCCACAAATTATGTCTGGTACATGGAAAAGATCATGTGGCCCTGCAGTGGAGTAGGGGTGGTGAGAGCGAGGAGGCTGGTGGTAACTGGGTTGGGATTGGACGGATACGATTTACATTCCTCTCCAGGGATGTGATATCAAGACAAGGTCAGACCAAGGCTAATACATAAGACACAGAAGAGAAGGAGGAGGGTTCTAGTCCGACCTGCTCTTTACTCTTTCAGTCAAAAGTAGAAACTAAGAGACAAAGTGACTTTCTATGAAACATGATACCAGATTGCACGTTAACTTACAATGAGATGCAATCTGTATTGCATTATACTAATTGTCTAGATCTCTCCAGATCTCGAAGAAATTTGATCTGTATGGACATATGGCAGATGCCTGGGAAGCAGTGTCGTCCAAAAGATATACATTGAGAAGTTTGAAGACATTTGGCATTTGGAGTTTGCCTCTGTTGAAGGAAATACCTCAAACTCCATCAACATCCTACAGCACATTCCATCTCATTCGAATAGTCTGTGCACAGAAGTACTCCTAACCTCAATGCCCAGAGGAACCTCATTGTAATTGCAAAGAAATGTAACACTGCAGGCTAACACTGCTAATCTGCTCTGAGTATTCTAGTCACACTTGGAGTTGAAACAAAGTTGACTTTTTACAAAAAGTCCAGAGTGCACCTACACTTTTATTTAAGGGTGACTTTCTCAGGATACGTGATACGGCTGTTTTCCGAATCTGTGATATTCACATTCTTAAGAAGTGAAACCACAAAAGTTTTTCAATCACATATAGGTTTGTTTCTGAGAGAGAGTGGGAGAAGAAAAAAAAACAGAGAGGGGCAGAAAAGGGTAAAGGAGGGTAAGGCAGTATCTTCAGCGGAAGGGAGGGAAGGACTCCTGACAGCCTAAAGAGATTAGTGTCCATTACCAAACAAATTTCAACTACCACCTACAACACTTATGACAGGCCTCAGTCCAACCCTCATAGGAGCCCTTTTAAAACCACACGCTTTTGTCTTCATTGCCATGTTCCCTGGACACTGGAATGAAACAAGTAGTGTTTTCTTCGTTGCCTGGTCTGACAAGAGGGGGTGAGCATTTAAGAAGGGTGTGGGAATCAATTATCCCACTCAAGAGACATGCAGGACCAGTGGGTATTGCTGGGATTAGTGTCCATTCATGTCATGTACTGACAAACCCTCCTGCTGATCTCCTTAAACCAGGTGTTATTAAGAAGCAGGGCCCTTACTGAGGGCCTGTACCTATAGGGCTTTGAACTACGCTTTAGGAATGACTGACGAGTTTATACTGTAAAAAAAATGCATTCCTATGTTTTCAAGTGCTCACCTGTATGAATTCTGGAATCATATTTAGCATGAGTTGAAAATGAATTTCATGCACACAGCAACAGGCAACGGTGAAGAAGAAGTTCATAAAAGGTACAGCAGTAGACCATATTTACAACGATAGCCTGCAGCTCAGCCCAGGCTGCTCTGACTAATTCTAATTTGACTACGTGTATGTATCTGTTTTCTTGTGCTGAAACTTTTATGCAAAAACTATTGTTAATTTTGCTTGCACAACGCTGCAGGCTAACCTGTCACCATCACTCATGCTCAACACTGGCTTGCAATTATGTACAATGCCAAAGCTCAGTAATGGGTGATCTCTGCGAGGGGAGATCAGAGGTCCAATATCATGTGAAACACACTACAGTAATTATCCAGCTCATTGCGCCCTAATCTCTAATTTGAGGTGTTATTTTGTTTACCTGGCCACACAGCAAATAGAAACTTGGCTCACGAAGTTTGTTGGCCCATCTGTTGATGTTTCTGATCTGCGATGAATGGGCTTGATATTATTTGAGATTGGGAATGAAAAGAAAATCCAAAAATCCTGGCAGGAGCGCTCCCCAGGTGTAGCTGAGGAAACCTGGATCCTTCCCAAGTTCAGATACCTCTCTCTCTATGTGCCAGAAAGCAAGGTGTGTGCGGACACAAAAGATGTCAGGTGGTAGCTAAGCTATTGAAAGGTGTTTACACAGGAGTTAAGTAGGGTTGTCCCTGACCAAAGAAACTCTCAGTTGGCTAATAGTCAATGGATATTATTTACAAATCAAGAAGTCAATTCTGTCAACAAATTCGTAATGCTGCTTTTCACACATTGTTGCTTTCAGGCAGCAGTCATGAGTAACGAGTAACTCTGGAAATATTATTGTGATGCCTGGGACACATTTCTCATTTTCCCTGAAAAGAACTCTCATCTAAACAAGTTTAAAGATTTTCAATTAAGATGGAGCAATATAAATATTTAACTTCAATGCTCAATTGTTATTACATTAATATTGTTAATTTAACTTTAACAAATGTAGTTTTGATACAATATCTGCTCAGGTTATATTTTAGGTACTTTATTATTTTGCGTGTCCTTCAAATGCAACAGTGAACAGTGTTTGCATGTCCGAGAATGTTTCCTATGACACTTGCTGAAAGTTTTAGTAAACTCTACATCTTATGCAATCAAATACAAAGAGTAAATATTTTTTCATGAACAGGCCTGCCAAAGGGTTCAGATTACTTGCCAGAATGATTGATAGTTTGCCAATTGATTTATGGTTTTCAATATAATATTTTGCTCAGTGATTACAGGTTTCATCTTCAGCTCTTGTGAAATAGCCTACAGTTATTTTTGCTGACAAATTTGCTTTCTTCATTGTGAACTAGAGATGAACTCACCTCAGTGCTTGTGGTTAGGAGAACTGATCAATGTGTCTCTCAAAGGCAAGACTAGACTGATATTTAACTTCAACAGACAATCTTTAACCAAAATCTATGAAACATGGACACTTTCTGTTGTATATGATTTCTATTTGACTGTTGAAATCAGCACAGACAATTATCACTGTTGGACACAGAAGTGAGGTTACAATTTAAAGTCTGCTCTAATACTCTGAGGTAGTTTGGACCATACATAGCGATGTATAGTATTGTTATATTGTGCTGCTGGTGCTGGATATGAACAACTCAGGGTTTTGCCATTCTGGAAATAAATTGTCACTGACTAAAAGGTAAACAAGTATTCTATCATACAGCGCACGCCAGCTCGACTGACCTCAGTCAGCATAAACACTGACTGTATGGCACTTAAACACCCCACAAAAGAGAGAAATGCACCCCGCAAATGTCAATCATAAATTAGGAAAAGTATATACAGAGAGAATTTATCTACATGAAATATGAGAGAAATGAGAATCAGTGCACTCTGTGGGCATTGCCTGATTACTCTCTCTCTCTCTCGCTCGCTCGCTCTCTCTCTCGCTCTCTCTCTCATGCTCCCTGCTAATGGGAGGAGCGCAGAATTCCTCTCAGTATAAGAAGTGCTGAACGTTCAACAAGGGATTTCACACAGCTACTCAGGAGAAACGAAATGATCTGCCCTGGAGCCGCAGCAAAATGCTGGATGGACACCTACTCCTGGGATGGTTATCGTTCACAGTTATAGTGTCTCTTCTCAACTTGCCTGGACCAACCGCAGCATATTTCGGGTAAGCATGTCCATGATGCTACTCTCATTGATTTGATTGGTTCATGAAATATAAAGCTGGAAACGTTAACGACTTCTTTTTTGGAGGGGGGGTTAAGTGATACCGGTCTTTAACATAAACTGATGCACAGATGAAATCATTCTACAGATGAAATTTATTGATCTGCGTGTATGTAGTTAATATTTCTCAGTTTCTTGCCTTATGGGCCAGTTCAATTGAAGTGTCACTTGGCGGTAGGTGTGTAGCGCTCCGTCCGGGCTGCCTCGCAGGTTGCAGTTTTTTTTGCCTTCAGATGATTCCGTTGAAGCTTTGATGCTGCCGGAAAATTAAAAGCACTCGATTATTTTTACACTATTAGCCCATGCAGACAACATGGGAGTACACAGAGATTGTATAACACTGTATAACACAGCAGATCTATTACAAGCTGTTCTATCCAGCCTTAATCGGTGTATATCCCTGCACTGGCATTGGTTAAATCCCATTTCTGTCCAAGGAAAGTTCACCCCGCTATTTCCTTGGACAGGTGGGCCAACGCTCACTGCAACTGGCACATTTGAATGGCAGGTAGCGGTCCGCGTGATTATTTTGTTGAAACACTTGTAAAATTATATTCTAAGTCGACTCTGAAAACAGACATGGAGCAAAAGGTGAGTGTAGGCTTCAGTCTCAACAGCTGGTAACAATAAAGCAATCTGACTGACTGAACCGGTGGCCGAAACGTCTGCTCAGCTTGCACAGAAAAATTCCCCATCCAGCATAAACATCACACAACTCTGGCCCGGGTTTCTCGCTCCCACTAAGTTTAAAAACAGTTTAAACACGTGTTGGGAAATGAATCTTACAAATTTACTGTTTCATGAATCATGTCATACACACAATAATGTTTAATTTAGTAGGCGCACAGGGGTATATATTTCCAAGTAAGTCCAGGGAACGCCTTAGATTTTAGGTGTAGCCCACTGTGACCTCCACCTCAGAATGGCTGCTAATACGTCTGTTCAGATAAAGTTCACCTTTAGTTTTCTAAGTGTTAAAGAACAAGTGTATTTACGGTCAAGGGAACCCAAATCCATTCAAATGAAGCAGGTGAAGTGGGTAAGCAGCCATGTTTCATCTGGACTTGAAGAGTTTCGATCCAAAATGAGATACCATGAGATCCACCATTTGAAAAAAGTGGCGCAGAATTAAAACAAGTTATAGTTCTTTAAAAAAAAATCGTAACTTAAGTCCTTGTCCTCTATATTGGAGGTATTGGATGATGAATTTCAGATAACTCTTGTAATAATAATTCTATGGTGTCCTATGTGGTTTCTAAATCACTATCACTTATTTGCACGTACAGAGCCAGCCATAGGTTTTCACAGTGGCGTCTCATAGGGACCACAAGATGAGACACGATCTTTATGTTCTTCCTTCATCACAGTATAGACAAGTATCTTTGTTCATGGATATTGTTAGTGCTCCCTTGCGCTACAAACAGTGCTGGCCTGGAGCTAAGGCAAGTCACACAGAGACAAATGGCCATAGGCTGCGGAGTGATGACACTTGAAGCCATTCCAGCAGAGTCATATTTATGGTAGGTATGAGTGCTGTGTGAGCTCCAGGAGTATTAGGTGATAAGGGCATTGTTAGTTGTGAATCGTGAAGGGAATGCAGAAAGTGTTCCCCGAAGACCTGTTGGACATTGTGAAGCTTTAAACTGGTTTGTTAGACCTCAGGGGCTGTTGCATTGGGGTTTAACTTCTCTCGGATTCAGAAGCTATACTGTAAGAGGTATATTAGTATAGGGAAACCTATAAAATGGGAACAACAAGGCAACAAAGGGAGGAATAGGCAATTTTGGAAAGACGTTTTCACTTTCTAGATAGCATTCCTGTCTGAATGAACAGGATTGCCATCATTTAGAGACAAGTTTTCACCTCTAGTTAAAGGTTCTGCTCATGGATCTTTTGAGTAAGTGTTAGCTGGGTGATGCAAACATGTGGGACCTGTTAGAGCTCTGTATAGAATTGGCATGATGGAAATGTCTCGCCCCCAATCTCACAGAAACTTTACCATCTATAATACTCACACGGGTATCAAATGCTCTGTCTCTCTCTTTCTCTGTCTCAATTACCCCCTTCCAGTGGAGTATAATCCTCTAGCAATATCACCATTGGCCTGCAGTATGTATCAAAGTTGATGTGCCAATTTGGCACTCACATCAACTCTGATGGTAATGCATCTTTACTCATTCAGTTAGCAGCTTGTTTTCAATTCCCTCAGTCAATCTGTTTTCTATCTTTGGCCTGTGTAGTGCAAAGAGACATGTGGTGTTACAATACTCCAGATTTACTATTCCATGGCCTGAGGAGAGGGGAATATGAATGAGTGTCAGTGAATGATTTAGCCCTGCAGCTGAGGAACACGAAACACACTGAAAGACCCTGCCCAGGTGACAGAGATACACGCAAAATGTGACTGCCCCGTAGCCAACTTCCCAGAAACCTGACACCAGTGACACTCTGCACCAGAGCCCTGCTCAACTTTGAGTGGAGAACATACTAACACAAACCTATTCAAATAAATATGCCATGAGCATGAGGCATCCTAGGGCCTCCTGGGTACTGATTTACTCAAAATAGAGGGTCAATGTTGCATACCCAATTTCCAGAGTGCGGTGGAGCGTAAGTGTAACATAAACACAATCTCTCTTGCCCATAGTCTGCGCAGCAGAGGGTGGGGTGGGATTCCTGGCGTAGTCTAGCACCCGCTTAAATTGTCATCCTTTGCCACAAGAATGTGAGCACTCATTTTCTCTCCCTCAGCCTGTTGTGGCAGGTGCTGGTCCTACTAAACCCGTTATCATTACGGCTACAATTGGAGATGTTCGTGGAGTTTTCATTCTTTGACTTAATAGGTTACAGCACCTTCAGGGGGATATTGTTAGAGATAACTGAGGCAGTGATTTGTCTGCTCAGTTGACCCCGTTAGGGTTCACGTTGAGGAGTTTCAGAGACAATTCCATTGATTTAATGTTGAGTTTTGGTCCTTCTGTGGTCTTGTAAACTATGCTGAATGTGAGCCCTAACACTGAGTCAGGCGTGTGTTTTTATTTAGTTCATGTGCGACATATACAGGAAGGCTGCCCACAGTCATGCAACTGTGATTTACCAATCACTGAGGCACCACATTATCCGGAAGAAGGCAATACAGTGGTTGCTATTACTTGGCACTTAATTATTGCGCCAGCCTTCGACACCCTATCATCAGTTTGTTCATGATGCAGGCTGATGCCCTTTCAGATGGCATTACTGTTTTCAATGCCCCATTAAGTGAGGCATTATGCCAAAAACAATATTCTAACAAATGTGGTGTGTGTGATGTGTGTAAATTTACTTAGGAGGAGTGATTTTCACTATGATACTGTAAAAGGGTTTTTATCACATTAGTGAATTAGTTCCTGGTGTGTATTAATCACCAGTGCATCTTGACGTAGGTGAGCCTCCTCTCTCTCTGTTGAAGCACAGAGATGTAACAAGATGTTGTTTAAGAGGCTCCATGTAAACATTTCCTCTGGTCTCCCCCCTCACCCCGTTTCTCGTTTGCCTGCCTCATGTGCGTGCCGGCATCCCTGCAGTGGTTTGTGGGGAGCCGGTGGGTGATTACCACTCATTAGGAGCAGCAGAGTTAGTGTGGGCTCAGGCTGGCATTGCCTGGCAGACAGTGGTGGCGGGCGTCTCATTACCAGGCCTTAAGGACTGATTAGCCTTGACGTGCAGCAGGGTGGGGAGCACTGTTGATAGAGGGATTTCCCAACTTCATAGGATATCCTGTGGCTAGAGCCACTCCTCAAAGGGTATCACTTTACCATGAGCCAAGAAGATAGGATTCTCTCAGCACTGGTGGTGTGATCATAGTCTGATGAGATCACGCAAACCTGGAGGCTTAGATAACACACACACACATTCCCTCTGAAAAAAGAGAGATTTGTTTTCTTTATATTTCTGTTTGATACATCTGGATTTGGGCTAAGCCCTGCTTTGTGAGTGCCCCTGCACCCTAACATCTCTCCGGAAGGCCTGCTATGCCCGTGGACTCCACAGGGGGGTGCAGTGTCTTCTGGGAGTGCAGGATGGTCCTCAATCAGCACTTTTTAACCTCTTTGTGAAACCTTAGGAGAGTGGGAAATTAAATGTGAAAACACCAAATCTAAAGGCAGCCAACACTGCGAAAATAGAATTTAGGAAAAAATAGACCCACGTATGCGTAGTTGTGGCCAAAATGCATTTCATGTGCAAAGTACTTTTAATCCAAATAGATGTCTGATTTCTTTCAACTTACAGCAAAAATGTTCACCCCTCTGCACAGAACATCATCTCTTCTCTAAATTGCTTTCTCTCTGAGTGATGCGCAACATCACTGTTTATTTTACAGCTTGAATCTTTTTTTTTTTTTTTTTAAATCTTGAGTTTGGTACACACCTTTGTTATGACTGTTTTAGCGGTGTCTGTAGTGGGCTGTAATATGGCTCATACTGTATAATGATATGGTTGTACTGTATATTTTGAAGATTACATGGTTTGGTAAGGCTTTTAAAATGTGTTTGGCCCACTCACATCCGAAGGACTTACGGTTCTGGTGTCATCAGCATGCCGAAGAGACCACAGCTAAGACGTACTGGATTTTTAAACGAGAGCAGCTCCAGTTTGGTCCTACCAGTTAGCTGTGCATTTCATCGGTGGATAGTCAGAAGAGATGGGAAGGAAACTCTTGTTGGTAAGACTGTACACACATGATGATCTTTACAGATGGGGTTGGAGACATGGGTAATTTGCAAAACAGCTAAAAGAAAGCTAATATAGACCCATGATACTTTTAGCGGTCAGGGATTGATGAGATGATGCTAGTTAGTGTGACCACCATGTCCTGTGTTTTCCATCCTTGACCACGGGCTTGTTTCTCTGCCTGGTTTGTGGGAATAGTAGAGAAATGGCATTTCACATGGGCCAAGATTAGCAGATTGACAAACCCTCACTTAGGACTTTGGTCCTCAAGAGTCTGTCTATGCATCTCTCATGTCTCACTTGGGAGGAGTCATGGTAGGTTTGGTTTCAAATGTATTTTCTGCCAATTGAAAGTAAAAAAAAAAGTTTCTTCCCACACCAGCCAACACATAATCATTTATTAACCTCATACACCTGTTCATAAGCATTTATAATTGCTTAAAACATCAAAGAAAGTTAGTCATTAGTAGGTCATACCTTTGCAGAAATGCCTGGTTAGGCTCTCACTATATATCTGGGGGATTAACTTGCATAAACACAGTTCTGAGCTAACGTGCACTCATACGGCCCCCTCAAATGCGTGTGTTTGCCAAGCGGGTGTTATTACACAGACCATGGTTTGCCCCAAAAGGCATATTTATCTGTAAAGCCTAGGCATTAGTTGGAGAATGGACACAGTCTTTATGTCCTAAGGTTACCATTAGCAAATTACCCCAGTCACATACACTGACATGCATGGGCCGAGGCAAGGTAAAACGTTTCAAGTGCAATTAACCAAAAGTGAATTCTTGTCTCATGATTCTGTTGGTAATGGCCCATTGGTGTTACTCTGAACTGGTTGCCTTATGAGTCAGTTAAGTGTCAAGAGTCAGTCATTCTCTCACTAGGTAATAAATGGGTTGCTCTTGCCTGCACAGAAACTCTCATGCTACTCGGGAACATTTGTAAGGTGAGCCAAAATAACAATACTTCCCAGTTACTGTAGCTTTCTGTTACACATTTGACAAGTATAGGGGAGTAGTTTATCCTCTCATTCATGCTTTACAGTCAACAAAAAACAATATATCACCTGTTGCAGAGTCAAAACACTGGTTTTGAATTTCACTTCTGTGGGCCTTTTTAGCCAGACAGTTTGAAAAACAATCTTTTTGTAGTAAGACTAAAAACCATTAATACGTCTAAACTCAGCCGTTTGCATTTGCTGATGCATGGATGGTTGACAACAGACAGCTACTGTTTTGTGATTTGTTTTGGATTTTGTGGTTTGACTTTGCATGCTTGGCTTACCCACAGAAGTGCTTTTGCCCAATGTAAAATAAATGAACAAATCTCGCATTGCCAATCTGTAATCTGCACACACACTTAAATACCTGTTATCTAGAGCATTACCAAGAGTATAGTTAAACTATTAGAGTGTTGTTCTGCTCTCTTAGCAAATAACGGTAGTCTGATTCTCGTGTCAGCATGTGCGAATCGGCGAATATGTGTGCCTGAATGTGTTTGGTGCGTCGGTGTGCTGGTACAGGGGTGCTCTGTGCCATGGTGTAGGCTAGAACAGGGGAGTCATGCGGACACTGCTGCGCACCCAATCTGTGCCAGTCACACAGTGACTATAACTGAGCTGCTGACCTTAGAAGCCTTGAGTTCTCACATAGCAGTTAAACCTCTTACCATGCCCCACACTCCCATTCCCAGACCCAGGTCCTGTACTGCTCAACTACCAGTGCCTGCATTCATTGCTGTGCATTGAAAACTGAGCCAACAGTACTTTTTTTTTGCGGTACAATTTTTTGCTGAGGCTTAGTGAAGTGAAAGTTGAAAGAAATGAGTCATCTATATGGTTAAAAGACATTTTGTCAAGGCAACGTTTTTGTTTAAAAATTGAGACACATAGGGACACTTTCATTTGTACTGGGTTAAAAGGAATTATTTCTAATGTAACATGGCATTCGCAGTGAAAATCTTTTGAGGATTATCTAGACAGTGCGTGTACAGGAACCTGACCAGGTCAATCAATTAGCAGAGTAGAGAATTAGTAGAGAAGTCTGACATGTCCCGTGTGGGTTGTAAATGACCAGAGGGGACAACAGATGACCTAATGGTTGGTCATATCCTGTTGAGTTCAGTGGTTCAAGATAGGGGACTTTCCCCCTGTATGTTGTGAATAGCAGTGCTTCTAGACTTTGCATCACATTCTCACTATGCGGAAAGACTCATTACTCAACCAATAATGACTTACTGAAATCCTAGTACCACTTTGTTTTCAAAGTCGTTCTGTCATGTTACTGTACTGCGTCAGTCACAGCTTGTTAGGAGTAGTCACAACACCCAGTGCTTTCAACCAATGACTAATCTTATCTAAGCCTCATACATAGCCGTTTACTCTTTCCCCCATTTCTGACTTTAATGACATGGGAAATGAACAGTGTCACTACGGCTGGTGGGGGAAAAAGCCCATATAGTTCAGTTGTGTATAGTACAGATTTTCTCATTGAATCTCCCTCTTGGAGATGCACAGTGGTTTGGTGACTCCCTGTACCAGAGAGCCATTTCAGACTGAATCATGGTTTCTCCAATTATTCAAGCCTGAGCTGTGGAACACATTGTCAGCCATAGTTAGAGTGGGCCAGAGGGAAAACACCACACACTCACATTCCTACTACCTCTGGCACGGCCTGGCCTGTGATACACCAGATGGGACTTGGGCAGGGTGGTCTGAAGTTCATCCAACATTTCTGAGAAAAACACACTTTTTCCCCCAAGAGGAGCATTTAAACACCGTGAAAAAAAGGAGAAAAAGTATATGAGAGAAAAAGAGATCAGCACTGGCCAGTTAGTTTCTTTAAAAAACTGTTTTTTTTCTTCAGGTGAGCACATCAGTTTGTCATTGTGACAAGGCGTAAAGGTAGACTAGCACGGATTGTTTATCCTAGCACACATGTTCATGTCTGTCATTGTCTTGTGTTAGTTAGTTATAGACAGCAGTGGTTTTGTCTAGAAGAGGCTTTGTTGTGAGCCAACAGCTGGGGGGAATGATTGGCATTCGTTTAGAGTTTGAACTTCCCCTATTCCCACTGGTCAATTCTGAGAGCTGCCCCATGAGAAGGTGGGTGGGGGGTTGGGAGGTGGGCGGCGATCTAGGAGACACCAGACCACACAACCTGCAAGTTCAGGTTGATGGAGAAACTGTGGCTTTTGTGCTTTTCTGTCTGGGCGCGTTCAGCCAGGGTTGACTCTTATAGGTGTTGACTTAAGGTAGTGAGGGTACATGCACGTGGACACACACGCAAGCACACACACATGCATGTACGCACGCACATACAAATGTAGCTGGCACCTGTTAATCTTCTGGGGTGGAGATGATGAAAAGGTACACAGTAGCAGAAATTTGCAAGACCACTTTGTTGCCCAAGATATTTTATTCCTTATTTTCAAATATGAAAAATAACAGAAGTATGCTTTTCCTTTGGGAACAAATCACCAAAAGCATCGATCTTCTCCATGGCGATGTCAATATCGTAGACAGTTGAAATAATACTCGGTCACAGAACGTGACTCTGAATGTCACCTCACGGTAACCAGTAACAACTAGTTAATAACAACTAGTATTTGTAAGGTTTGCTGCTCTGACTCTCTTTCATTCCCCTGTCATTAGTTTACACTATTTGAACTGAACATCCTCTGTTTATTTATGGTTGTGTGTGTGTTTGCACTTGTGACTTATACATGGAGTGAGTACTTCATTTAGGTGAAGAAAGTTATAAGTAGAAGTGACAATATGTGACCTCCATAGGCCTCCAATGTAGACCTCCAATGTAATATTGCACCTCCATAGGCCATCCTTAACTATTTACACCAAACCAATGAAGATTGACCAGAATAACCAGCTGTAGAGCACTGCACCATCGTGGGTCACTTCTAGGGCTGCAAAGTAAAGCCAGAGAGGGAGTGATGATGGCAAAGTTTAGTAAGAGTAAATGATTTCCTCCGGGGATTGACTCTGAGGCTCCACAGTGTGAAACGAAGCATTTTCACTGAGCCCGGTGCGTTGGAAAATGTATATAAAGTAAATGTCATGGGCAATGGGAGGTGCTGACAGGTAGAGAGAAAGGACTAAACAAACTCCAGTGAAAGACAGCGGAGGAGGCAACGAGTGAGATTAGCCGGTTCGAAGAACAGCGATGCCTGTGAGGAGTGTGTGACTGAGTGTGTGTGGAAAAAGCAAAGCTGAGCAAACATCAGCAAGAATCCCACCTCACGTAGGATAATAGCAAACTTTATTATGCCTCTGTTGGTGTTATATTCCATGTGTAATGTGTGTTGCTGTGCCAACACCTCAAACAAAAACAACTTCAGAAAATGGTCCATGATATGAAAACATAGGCTTACATGTTCTTACATTCTAGTACCGTGTGGTGCAGAGTATAGGTCCCTGCACTTCACCCTACTCTTTTTATTTCACATAGCAGCTACACTCTGTATGTGGCCATGGTTCATTGAGGTATCAGAGACTAACACATGTGGTTGTGCTTTTCCATTTTTCTAATAAAAAATGTTGTTATGGATTAAAATGGGGTACACAGAATGAAGACTGCTTGACCCAAGACTTTTAAGTTCACATTTGTAATGCCATATGTGCTTCAACCACAGTTATGCTCCTATCCAATTCTCTTTTCCTCTAAGTGAGTTGAATGAGTTCACTCTGCAGCAAACAGCAGGGTAAACCTTTTTTTTTTTTTTTTTGTGGATCACCATATTGGAATGCGTGGCTGTGACCCCTTTGTGTGACACTAGGGGCTAAATGGTCTTGCATCCAGAAAAAAATGTGTTTAATTTTCTACAAACTTTTTAAAGAGGAATGACTGACATCAACAATGGTGTTTGTATATCTAGAAGTTTGTCCTCTGATAGTAACTCCTTTGCAAGAAAGAAGAAATTGAATTAAAGCACATCTGTGATACAATTTGACTATCTTCTAGTCTGCCACAGAGCGGAAACGGCCCGGCCAGTAGCTTCTTCTCTGGAGACCTGAAGTAGGTCTCCGTTCTCAAATCTCTCTTATCCACACTTTGCCTCCAAGCCACCTTTGTAACTGGCTAGAAATATGCCTTTGTGTGGAAGCCACAGAGACAGTAGCGCAGAGAGAGATCAGTGTAATGTCATCTTTGGCCTTCCTCCAGCTCCCTTCAGACCATCTTTTTGTCTCAGACAGTCAGACGTCATACAGACAGTTGAGGAGTGTCATTTTAATGGTCTCTTGTTTTGGCAGGCATCTGACTCTGACACTTGTTACTATGCATGTCCACCAAAGAATGCACACGTCATGTTGGTGGTATTGAGTGAATCAACACTA
Source organism: Gephyroberyx darwinii (assembly GCA_900660455.1). Taxonomy (NCBI): domain Eukaryota; kingdom Metazoa; phylum Chordata; class Actinopteri; order Trachichthyiformes; family Trachichthyidae; genus Gephyroberyx; species Gephyroberyx darwinii. Next base: position 38,220 of record CABFOQ010023939.1, read on the forward strand.
CCACTTGGCATTTGAATCCCATTGCTAAGCTAAACATAGTACATGCACAAATTTCCATGAATCTCTGCATCAGACATACAGTACACTGCTGTCTGGTGCGCGGTGGATTTGAGCGACGGCTTGAATTCACATGATTTTGCTCCCACTGACATCTCAATTGGTGTTAGATAGGTACTCCACGTGGCGGCATCGTTCAAACCTTGAACGCTGGCCTACTGTAGAAATGTTGTGGAATGCTTGTCAGTCATACGTAATATACTAGGTCAGCTGGAATTGTTTTTTCTGGCATCTTTAATATATTTCCTTGGCATTGTCAGCACAGTGTATTTTAAAGAATGAAGCAATTAAAAGGAAAATGCCAGTTATTCAGAGAGAGAAACGTTGTTCTCATGTGTTGTGCTTGCTGCATGCTGTATGCCTTAGACCATACATTTTTTACTCTCTAAAGTGTTGGGAGAGCAATCTCTGTCAAGACACAGCTTGCCAGGTTTCCATTTGAAAATTCATAGTTGTCAGACAAGTTTAGGAAAGGCAAACATGTTTTGAAAAAAGGAAACCATTTGACCCAATCTGAAGGCAAATACTGAAGCCTACTGTTTTTGACTAGACTGCTTGGATTCAATACAATTTTCAACCACGCATCAATGACTTGTAAAGACAATATCATATAGCATATGTGAAGTCCATTGGTGAGAAACTGAGGACTCAAGAGGAAACATTTCAGTCTGCTATTGGACTTAATAAAAAAGAAATCTGTTATAAAAAGACTGTGGCCGTCTTATAGAGGCTGTGGGATGTGAGTGGTGACAAAATCTTCTCTAAAAACTAATGAAGCCACAAGTGGAAATATATCACCAATCAAGTTCTTGTACATGAGCTACAACTAAGTTGTGAACATCCAGCAGGTGCTCTGTACACAGAAATATTAAAGATATCATTTCCCTCCCAATCGTTGGCTGAATCAAACTCCTTCTCTGTTGCCATTCACGTCCACATCCCCTCCAAGAATTTGCAGTTGTTACTCTTTACAATCATCAATCAGAGTTTTTTTCCCGCTCAAGTCACACTTAGTAACAAGAACTAAGCTAAAAGAATCCCTTAGGACCTACAGGAAGATCACTCTCGCTCTCTCTGTCACATACACCCAGCACTAACTGTTATGTACTGTGTATGCCAGTAACTGTTATGTATGTGTCTATGGAGACATGCAAATACAAAGTTATGTGTGGTGAGCCCTCTTTTGATTCTCTTTTCAAGAGGATGAAAAAGAATATCACAACTTAGATACCAAACTATTGATGCCAGGCCTATAAAAGATTTACTAGATAAAGGTGTCAGCTGAGGTGTCAATATTAATGCACAAAAGAGTAATTTAAGGGAATCAAGTCCTGAGGCATATGGGTCTGAGGAATTGTGCTTTTGTGAGTTCTGTAAATCCATTTATTCTTCAGTTTCACTTTAAGGGTGTAAAAGAGGCCAGAAATTACACATAATGAACAACTATCCTGCCAATCCTGTCAGATGGTGTGACCAAAATGGTCACAAGCTGACAGTCATGTCCCCTGTGTGTGTTTATGAAAGTAATGCTCTGCTTTCCCCATCACAACCTCAGAACGCTGGTCGTTGGTTTTGCCAGCTATGTGGCAGACCCCGCTTGTGTGTTTTATATACGCTTCCCTTAAATAAACTGACAAAAGGACTGCAACTCTGCCACATGTTCTCTATACCATGTTTAGAACTGAAACGTGTGCTCATTATATTTCAAATGGATTGCAGCTTGAATACTGGACGTTTGTACGGGGATCCTATAATGAGAGTGTAAATCCAGCTGTGTGATCATGTTTAAATCTATACAGCACTGCTCTCTGAGTGGCATGCCCCCCTCAGGATATGATATAAATATTAAACCAGGTCTCTGCTGGCTACTGTTTCACATGCTTGTGGTATGACTGTCACGTTCAGTGGGGCCATTGTTTTAAATCTGTCCCCTTACCACTCGAATGCTTGAGTAGTCATAATATACATTTCAAACTATAGTGCTCAATACTGTAGGTGGTGATCTGCCAGGGCTGTGAGCTGCTCAGTGTGATGGATAACCAACAGAGACAAAACAGCGAGGAGCATTATGAAAAGAAAGAACTCTTCTTCCTTTGCTGAGAATTTGCTCAATACACAGACACGCCTGTGATAGAGGTTGATCTCAATCTCCAACAAATGTTAAATTCTCTTGAACATTAACCACTGAACTCAGCTTTGACCTGCAAATATGACAGCTGAATTCATTTGAACATTAACCAAACCTTTTGAGCATTGTATGCCCCGGCTGCACTTGCTGTGCTGTTTATGTAGTATATCTTTGCAACTCTTATTGTTTATCCAGGAAGGTCAGCATCCTGTGCTTTATTGGATACTTTATCAAGATGTTTCCAATCCCTCCCTGTGCACTGGTTCAGCTGGAGTGTGTGTGTGTGTGTGTCTCCCTCTAGGTTGACAGGTAATGAACCGCTGTCTATCCTGCCGCTGAGCTCTATACCAGAGGAGAACGTGGGCAGGGCCCACTACAAGCTGTGTGACCGGCTCAAACTGGAAAAGAAGCAGCGCAGGATGTGCAGACGAGACCCGGGTGTGGCAGAGACCCTGATGGAGGCCATCAGCATGAGCGCCTTGGAATGCCAGTATCAATTCCGCTTTGAGAGGTGGAACTGCACCTTGGAGGGGCGCCACCGAGCCAACATTCTCAAGAGAGGTTGGGCAGATAAGTCAAACCACATTATGTGTATTTCAAACCAGACTCTGAGTGGCTGTAAAATAAGATTTGTTGTTTGCCTTTGTATTCCAAAAGCAAACCAGGTATTTCTCCATTCTCCAGTATCTCATTCGTCATCGTTCCATGTGTCTCTGCAGGATTTAAAGAGACAGCCTTCTTGTATGCCATCTCCTCAGCGGGGCTAACCCATGCGATGGCCAAAGCTTGCAGTGCTGGTCGAATGGAGCGCTGCACCTGTGACGAGGCCCCAGATCTGGAGAACCGCAAGGCCTGGCAATGGGGTGGTTGTGGAGACAACCTCAAATATAGCAACAAGTTTGTCAAGGACTTCCTAGGCAAACGCTCAAACAAGGACCTCCGCGCACGTGTGGACATGCACAACACAAATGTGGGCATGAAGGTAAATGTGTAAATATGTTTTCACATAAAGTGTTCTTACAGGTAACCAAACTAATGATCTCCACCCATTCCTACTGTCTTCTGTTTTGAAAGAGGGTGGTTTTTTCACCTTCCACCTTCCATCAACACCTCCATCGACCATCAGAGCTCAGTCCCTATGTGACTTTGACAATAACCATTTGTATCTTGTGATGTAACTTCTGTTTTGTTTCAGAGGGTCAGAGTTTATTTGGAGAAATAGTGGCTAATTGCTCACTTCAATGATTAAAATGGTGGGAAAATTGCGATAATACAGTCCAGGCTAAGTTCAGTGCAATAACACAGATAAAGGCATAAAGTCAATTGTGCACCTTATCCTGTTAAACAGGGATATGCTACAATATCTAGGATCTTGCTTGTCTAATGTTACAGTTTAAACATTACACTGTTTGTAATTGACTTCTATCCAAGCCAAATGCCCAAAGATATAGTTAAAATGACCAAAGAGGAATGTAATACGACTACAATAGAATAACACTGATACAGTTTCATGGTGCTTTCTAGTGGTGATCAAGAGGTTTTTAAATAATCACTATAGAATTTCAAGCATCACCATGAAAGCTACAAAACCTAAAAAACATAAATCATTTAAATGAACTGCTAAATTTGGTGAAATCTGAAAGTGCTCATTAGTCAATATTTGGTTTCCCCTCTCAGATTAGAGGGTAAAATTCAGCAATTGTTTGTGGTGAGCAGATGAGTCCAGATTTTTTCATCTTGGAAGTGCTTTTAATAGTAAAAACAAAAAGGAAAGAGAATGTCCTTAATCTGTCAAGCCAAAGTAAACTCAAGGTCTGAAATCTGTTACTTTTGCTTGGATTTTCTCATATTGTAGCCATTTTCATTTTGGTTTCAAAATGAATTATAGCACAAGCACACTTCCCAAATGTTAGCAGACATTAACCTGTCCCAGAAGACCGTTGCGTGCTCTTCCTTTTCAGCTTTGCGCTCCAAAATTCAATCTCTCAAGATATTTTATTTGTGACAAAAGATTTACAACATTGTTTTTGCTCTTTTTTTTTATTTGCACGTGTAGTGAGGTGTACCACATTTGGGATGAATTCCCATATGGAGCACAAATCTGGAATGTGCTGGCCTCTGCATCCCCCCAAACATTTTAAAGCTGACATATGAAATTTTGTTGAACTGTGAGTTTGGTGAATATGCACTTCCTATCCACCAATCTGTTTCACAGTGTGAGAAAAGAACCGTAGACAACATCCAAACCCCATGTAGACAATGCATCATTGTTTTTTTACACTCTATTTTTAAGTGTGGTTGATGCACAAATGACTGCAGGTTAAGTACTTTCATAATAATGTGTAGTAGTCTTTTTTGCTGACCTCTCAGAGACGGTTTCACAGACAATTCTGTTTTTTGATTTTACAGAAGAAACATTTTTAGTTTGCATTTTTCTTTCCAGATGTTTGCATTACTTATACTGTGTTATATCAGAATTAATACACCGTCAGATTGAGCTGATAACATCAACCTTGGGTTTATACATTTAACGGGATAAGAACTACATCCAATGTCTTGAGTCTCATCTTTCCCATGGCTGTCTGAATGAATCTTTTCTTCAAGAGCGCTCCTCAGCAATAACGTCCACTTACTTATAACAACAATTATTGAGTTTAATGAAAATCTGTCATCTGTGATTATCATAACAAAATCAATCTTCGCTTTCCACCGTGTATTATTATTATTATTATTATTATTATTATTATTATTATTATTAATAATAATAATTGTCTCTTTGATTTGTATGATACACCTCTCTTTACATAAAGTCTCAGACACAATGCTATATTGTTGTCACTTAGTTTGATGTTCTGGTCGTTCATAAGCAATAAGTGGAGCCTCCATCCAATTTTGTATGGTATGATTTCAAACATATGAACGTAAGATATTTCCATGGTCTTTTTGTATTCATCCCAAACCACTGCACTCTACTGCCTTAACCTAACCCTAATTATGTCATTGTGAGCATATTTGGGTAATTTGGCTCTTTGAAATGCTGCTTACCAAACAAAGTCATATTAAAATGCAGTTTTCATTACATTCCTTTGATGTTTCGTGGTAGCTAACGGTTGCGCTGTCTCACAACTAGGTAATCAAAGCTGGGGTGGAGACAACTTGTAAATGCCATGGCGTCTCTGGTTCCTGCACTGTCCAGACCTGCTGGAGGCAGCTCTTGCCCTTCCATGAGATCGGCAAGCAGCTGAAGCAGCGCTACGAGACATCCCTCAAGGTTGGCAGCTCCACCAACGAGGCCACAGGGGAAGGAGAAATCTCCACAGGCCGGAACCAGCAGCAGCAGCAGCAGCAGCAGCAGCAGCAGCAGCTGCAGCCTCCATCTGGCCCTAGTGATCAGATCCCTCGCACCATGGACCTGCTCCACATCGAGGACTCGCCCAGTTTTTGTAGACCCAGCAAGTATTCATCAGGCACCGCAGCCCGCAAGTGCTACAAAGACAAGAACTGTGATGCAATCTGCTGTGGGCGAGGCCATAACACCCAAAGCAGGGAAGTGACCAGGCCTTGCCAGTGCCAGGTGCGCTGGTGCTGCTATGTTGAATGCAAGCAGTGCACACAGAGAGAAGAGGTCTATACCTGCAAAGGGTAGTCCAGTCACTTCTCAATCCCCCTTTGGCCAATGACCATTGGAGCAAGTGGAAGATGGTGGTTTTAGAGAGTGGTTGCCGGTCATTTTTTCTTGAACAAGATGTTGCTTCCACTGTCGGAACAGTGTTCTGCAGACAAAGGAGAGCAAGCCGATGGAGAAGCAATAAGCACTTTGAGGGATTTCTGTGGGTTGGGTTCTGACGTCCTGTGGCCCCTGGGGTTTGCAGAAATAAATGCCCTGCTCCTCTCAGACAACAGGGTCAACATCTCAAACTTTTGGTTGCAGAGTTGCCTTGGAAAGGCTTCCACTTTCTTATTCAACATCCAATTAGATCTATGCACAAGAAAACACAACAGAGATTAGCAGTTAATGAGGATCCAGTACAAGGACAAGAATACCAATAGACTGGCTTTTGGGCCTTGACCCAAAGTCTGTGTTTGTGTAC
>CABFOQ010023939.1:44633-105867 GCA_900660455.1 Gephyroberyx darwinii
GTGTGTCTGTGCTGGTGGTAGGTTGTGGGGAGGGTGGGGGTTCAAATGACAACTTCTATGGCAATCAAGACCATATTCAGAGACTGCTAAAAAGACAGGGTGTAAGAATTATTCTACACGCACATATTTACACTCACACACATTGTGTGTTTGCATATATTTGTAAATAAATTCAGTTATATTGTAATGATATTATACAAGCCACTTATCTAAGTATGTTAAAACAAACCACTAACCACACAAATGTTTTGTTTGTGTGCTCTCGCTCGTTTTTCTTCTTAATTGATTTTGACAAGGCCCTTTGGAAAGCAGCACATTTGTGTCCTTTGTCTTGCTGTGGATAATTTATGGATCCTTTGGGACTACTCCTTCATGAGGAGAAAAAATGCTCAACTTTCTTTTAAATCTAATAATAATATGATGATATGAAGCTGTTGGTAAATGCATGAACAGAAAATAACTTTTTTACCAGTCAGTTTAGGCTGTTCTTGGCCTTGAGCGAACCAATGTTCAGGGAATAACTTAAACCACTATACCTATTTGGACAAAAGAGAGAGTGAAAAATAGTGCAAATCCAAATGAAATTCAAGTTGGAGATGACAGTGGCCTTGTTATTATTGCTAACATCATTGCAACAGGTGATCACTTGACCAGCAAGTGGCTGTCTGCGACTCAGACAGCCATTGGTAGAACAATTGTCTCCATACCATTTGCTATGGTTTCTTGAAGCCTAAATCTACTTAATAGAACTTTCAATACTTTAAGGTTGTAAAGAAAACTGTGGAGAACTGGAGGAATGTAGCCCCCTACCATTTCACATCCTTCCTCTTCAGTAGCCGCAATTTGATTGAGCCATATTTAACATGTAGACATGCACCATATTGGTCAATCCAAACAGTATGGGGCAGCTGAGACTGAAATCTAACTTGACATGTCTGCAAAATTGTTCAAGTGAAGATGAATGCTTAAGCCTCATACCTAATATAAATATATTTCATAAGACTAATACTTCCATAATGTGTCAAATTGTCAAATTGTTTGATGTGAACATTGGGCTTTTGAAAAGAACTGCACATGTGCTGTCTTCTTTCAGAAGTCAGTGAAGTTGTTGTAATGCAAAAAACTAAAATTTGATTTGCTTTTTAATATTATTTTTTTGCCTGGCACCCAATGGCACACAAGGAGTTAACACAACACAGCATACTGAACCCTGCCGTACAAATACAGTGTCAATTCAAGACATAACTTAAGTCAAAGGAGAGGTGAGTTAATAATTTTCAGAGAAATGCCTCTCTACACACTCAAACAACACAGACAACAATATTTCATTCTTTTTCTTAGCACTTAGTTTCTGGGAAAATAATGCTATAAGATATAGGATTTTTATGCCTTGTTTTAGGTAGGTGTGAATTAACTACTGAGTGAGGGACCCAGCTTTGTATTATAGCGCCATTTACGCACTGAAGCCCAAAAGCCCTTTAAAGTATTTAAAGATCTGTATTTATGGATATACAATGCAGTGCAGATTCTTTTTTTTTGTAAATAGCAATGGTTTATTCTCCTGTGGTATAGAGACAAGAGTGAGGCACATGTTCAAATCTCACAGGCAATTTAAAAGGAAATTGGTAGCAGTAGTTCTGGGGAAAATAGTAAGCTAGTGGTGTACTACTATTGATGCATTGGCTAAGGGTAATCATGAATGTGGCATACACAGCTGCTGTAAACTTGTCAGATTGTAAGAGGTTGTAATCATCAATGAGTGAAACTCAAGTGCCAATGTCAGTAGATACAGTACCATGCCAAACATCCTTAAAAATGGCTTTGACCACAGTTATGCTACACCAAACGTTTTGTCTGCGTCTTCACAGATGATGATCACAAGATTTCGATATGAAATTGAACCACCATCCTTGACAGCAAAATCATGTTTCAGGAAGAGAGCCTGGCATGGGTTATTTGTCCTGACTAGATGAATTCCAAGCATTTTGATATGAGGAGGCATGCCAAATAAAGACTGGTCAAAACATATACATAGAACTTTGCACGCTACATGGAAACCATAATAGCTATGCTGAGAGTCGAAGCATAAATGCCTGCTTCCCACAGCTTTTGGTGTGTGTATCCTCCACACACTCCTTGGCCCAAGACTGAGGTTCTTTACTATTGAATGGATTCAAAATGTTCAACAGGCATGACAGCAATACCAAATGCACACCAAGTGCATTTTTGTTTGTTTATAGATTGTACATAGGTCTAAAATTTCTCCAGAGAAAGAAGAGCATGATGCAGCAGTCAGTTCTAGATGTTTTTTGTCAGTCCTCCATATTCTATTTTCAAATCCATAACTCTGCACTGTTTAGTTGTCAGTGGATCATGTACAAAATTCTATTTTGTAGAAAAAATAAAAGAAAGATAAATTATTTTTAAATATATTATGAGCATGTGTTTAGTGTAAATAACGTCAAAGTCTAAACTGATTTTATATCCTGTATTTTTTACTTTGTTTTTCTTTTGGCTTGTATGGGTGTTTGTTTCTTTTGGGGTGGAGGCTTCAAGAAGCAGTGTATACTTTAAAGGCAACATGTTTTCCAGTGTTTTTTAACATGTTATCAAACATTTGCAGTTATCTAAGCACAAAACAAATCCTAACAAATTTAGACTCTGCTCAGCTTTTGCTGTCCCTTATTCACACGCATTATATCAGACATTTCTGAAGGTATTCAAACAAAATCACAATCAGCAATAGTGCTTTTGTAGGATTTAATCTGTTAATATGATCTGTTATTTTGTGAAGAGTATGGCCTTCTAATGTTGGTTATACCCATCTATATAGATAGGGTTAAACTGATGATGATGTTTTTAATATTATTTTTTAACCCTTGCTGATCTTTTTAATGGTCACATGAAGCATATTCTCTTACTCTACCTAGATTGTGTCAGATTGGTCAATGTGGAGTGGTTTAGGCTCACCTTTGGGTAACGTTACATGTACATTTTGTTAGGATTTGTGCTGTGCTTGTAAAAAAAAAAATACAAACCATGTATTGCCCTTTGTGATGATACTACACCGACAAAGCTTTGTCCATGTTCACTTATTCATGTCTTATGGGAACCCTAAATTATTTTCCTCTACCTCATGTGTATAGCTTGTAGGTATAAACAGATCACAAATGACTGGCAAGAATGTATTTAAGTTATTTAACATCTTTGTATAACAAAGGCGAAAAAATCTGAAATAATAAATGAATTTTTAAATTATTTCATGTGTGGTTTCATTCATCAGTGATGCTTGGATCATCTTAACAATAGATCATAACCGTTGATGCTTCATGTTGATGCCGCACAAAGTTCTTCATGAATGAGCGGTGGATGCAGGAGACCAGGTACGCACTTTGTCAGAGATACAGGTGTAGTGATTGGAGCAAACTTGAGTTCGAAGGGTCACATGGTACCTTCCCTGCTGCAGAGTGAAGTCACAGATGTATTCAGATATCAATGTTGGGTTAAGTGTTTACGAGAATCTGATACACACTGCTGGATTTTCTGTTTCATGGAGGCTCACCCTCGATTTGCTATGACATTTTATATTGATTTAGTGTAAACTGATTATCAAGGCCTCTGTCGTATTATAATAGACATTACATTGGTAATTGCATCTTTTTACCACTATGTCAAACACAATTATTATGAAACTTATTAGTATAAAATATCTTTTTTTTTTACACTGTTTGGACATGTGTGCCCTCCCCTTGAACTACTATTATTTCAACAAGCTCCATCCACTCACCAGATGAGTGAAGAATTAAGTAAATTCTCTTCCTCAACAACCTTGTAAATATACTGTGGCCTCATCACACAAGCCTTGACGCCTGACTAATCCAAGAGAAAGGGGCCTTGTGATCCCAGTCTGTGAATAAGAACTTCACATCCGGTTGCGAAAACAAAACACAATTAAGGAGCATATCTGTTCTAATACCTAAAACATCACTGGAAAAGCCCATGATACCCTTGACACGTGTATCTAAATTACCAGTGCTGGAGCAGCAACCTCTCAGTGTTAGCTATTCCTCCCCAGGGTCCTACTTGCCTTGCTCTAAGGAACAGAGAGGCCTGAATATACCCTGCTTGTTGGACTCCTCCTAACCTCCTCCCTGTACCATGCTCTAATATGAGCCGTAACTTTGCGGTGCACTGTAATCCGACAACATTTTGACAGCTGTTACCGTGAAGGAAGTGGGTGCAACTAGAGCACAGACGAAGAAAGGTAGAAAAAAATAGAGCAAGCATTGCTCCCCCATTCCCTTTCTAATACTCTTGGTCTGCTTGGACACACAAAGGCTGAGGCAGCCAGGCAGAAATAGTGGATAGTGAGATAATTCTCACTGAAACCTTGAACTGCTGAAAATGGCAGATGGTTGTTATTCCAGCATCACTACACAGGATGTATGTATGCTGCTTTGTGGAGGATTTGCTGAGGAGTGTTGATTGTGGTCTAGTTGTGTTGGATGTAATTGGATGTGGCCTTTACATGCAAGAAATGCATAGCCACCGATGCAGAGCCAGTAACACAGACACCGGTGGTGAAAAAACACTGAACTGGCCCTTCAATGTACACTTAAGCCCTCAATTAAGCCTTAATTGTGGAGAATAGTTGAAAAAAGAAAAAAATTTGAAATTCATTTTAACAAAACCAAAAAATGTCAAACAGACAAATAGATCATTAATGGGAATTCAAATGTTAGCTGCTCCAAGACGAGCTCATCGTAGTGAAACATATGTGCCAAGTGCTATGAAAACACCTTAGCTCATGGTGCAGGTCTATGGAACGCACTGATTTATGATTTTTTTTCAGCACTTTTGGGAAAAAGCAAGTTCCTCTCTGGAAAGTGTGATAGGGGTCTGAAGGGTACTGCATGTGCCTCCCTTGCCTCCTTCCTGTGCCCTGCCCAATAGCATACCGTGTTTATAACTGTTTTTGATTGTTGTTAAGTACCTGTCAAGGTTCCCACTTGTCCCTCACGCCTGGAAAAACATGTGAGCTCAGAATCTCTCAAAACAGGAGCAAAATAAGAACATGCAGCATGTTAAGGTAAAATACTTGTATCTGTTTGTGCAAAGGCATCTGCTATCTGCTATGAAGTACAAGGATCACTAGAATAAGCAAACAATCTGCCAGTCAAGTTGAGTGAAATGGTTATTAGTGTGATTAGTGCCAAATATAGACACATTTTACTTACTTATATACCCCTGGGGTCACCGCAGTATTAATTTAATAAACACTTCAGCTAAGATTACAGGACAAACTATTAGCTATGCTGTTCAAATGCTTAAGCACCAGGCAGAGTATTCAAGTGTAATATATCTTAAATATGTTTTGTGATACCATGCAGGATGTGTACTGTAAAAACTATCAGTGTTTTCCCTTGGAAGCCAACTGCCTCAATACTGGAGGTCTCTGCACTTTTTTTCCATGACTAGGGAGAAAGCTCATAGACCTCTGAGGCCTCCCCACAAGATGCGATGGATAATGATGATAACTGGCTCAGGAGGTTTTCAACACTTGCTCACAATCATAAAAACGTCAGCTTCTCATGACAAAGCTCATCCATCAAAATCCCTCCTCTTTGATATGCTCCACTCCTGCCCAAATCCAAAAGAATAATTCAATACAGAACATAAATTGTACAAAATATGAATGGACTTAAATCGGAATTCAAAAAATAGAATAATAAATAAACAAATGATTCTATAAATAATAATGGAGCATATGTTTCTTTCATTGGCAAACATACTTGGAGAATGAGGAAAGCCCTGGAGATCCCATAGCGGGGTTTCTAGGGGGATGGGATAAACATAGATCTGTGTAGACGCCTGGGTTTTTGGCAAGCCTGCTGTGCTTGCAATTGCACCAGGGGAATTGTGAGCACTTGCCAGGAGAGGTGCAGGGTTAGAAACATTTTATTCTTGAGGAAATTCCTTCTATTACTCCATTATTCATCAGAATCTCTAAGGAGATGGATGCTATAACTGCTCTAGCAGAGACCATTTTGGAAATAAAATGGTTCATCATGGTAGATATCCTTGACAAGAGAGTGTTCTGATGTATGACCGGTAGGATATATGGGATGGACATATGCTCCGCTTTCCATCAATTTACTTGGACAGTAAGTACTTTGGAGGTCACTGAATGGATATTTAATACCATAGATAGAGTATGAAAAAAAGTCTGAACAGACCAACTGTTTACCAATTGTGAAAGAGAAATTTCCCTCAACCGGGTCACCACCTGTTTTGTGCATCAGAGATGTATGAAATATTAACTAGAGAGACAAATTGTGGGCTTTGTTTTCTCCAAAAATTCTCCAAGTTATATAAGCACATAAGGGAAAGTTGTACAACTATGAATCGAACAGAACGTGGAAGTTTCTATCAGCAGGAGCATTGACCTACGACCACTTGAGTTTCTGTGTGTGTGTGTGTGTTTGTGCAGTGAAGATGGTGGTGGTGAAATTAGTTGTGGTGGTGGTGTGTGTGGGGGGGTTACAATGGCAGCGTGATGAAAGCAAGTGAGTTTAGGGAGATGGGCCACAAAGCTGCTGTCCAGCTCATACTTCAATTGTGCAGTAAAGATTCCCCAGCTGTCCTGCGGATTAGCCCGTGTGCTTATGTGATTAGGATACATGGCACCGCGGCTAGACCAGGCGCCTCTGACCCGGGGAATGTAGAATGAGATGAGATGGAGGGAAAGGGATGGATGGGTGATGCTGCAGAGGCTAGGACTACTGAGCACACAACCTAAGACCTGATTATGTGGATTCCATGAAAGGGGAAACAATGCTGTTGCTACCTTGCAGCCCCTAAAAAGTACTTACTTGGATTAGCCTTAGTAGATGGAGATCTTGTGTTATTAGCAATACTTGGAAGATAGGCATGAAAGGCAGCAGAATGTTTTGTAGTCACAGGGCATAATCTGGAAGGGTTAACACAATTTGGCTGTCCGGTGTGTTCATTTCTAAGTCACACATTTTGTGCGCACAGTCAAAACTCCTTGCCTCTTTGCCTCAAACATTTACCAATGCACTGTAAATGTGATGTAACAATCCCTTATGCTATAATCCAGAGTGAGCCTTAAATAAATGCCTCAAGTAAAATATCTAATACATGTACTCATTGACATGAAGGGTAGTTATTGGTTTCCTTTGAAGGACAACATATGGACACTGGGCAGCATGGGAAAGCTTTCAAATATGGGAAACATTGACGTTAACAGGAAGAACCCTGACTTTTCCTCCTGCATCCTCTTACGAAAATGTGTTCATGTTGGCTTGGGAGAACTCAAAATGACTGACATATGGAATGACAAACAATGTGACAGCATGGTGTGTGTGAGTGGCCCTCAAATCCAGAGCCCTGCACAGCTGCACATTGCCCAGTCGACTCTACCAGACACTATGGCATGGATTCAACAGTAACGCTGACCTCATGGGTCACAACCAGCACTGCTAGCTGACAGGAGGTAGTGAAACCATTGCATTAGCCCATAAAGTATGGTATTGTAACACAAATAGGCTCAACTCATAAGGCAAACAGTGAAGCAGTTTTACTAACTCACACCTTCATCCACTACACTAATGTCAGATTTGGTGGGAATAGGTGGGGAGGGGCTAGTAATCCCATCTAGAAATGCAAGATAGTTTGCTTTAGTTGGATTCCCACCCTCGCTGTTTTTGTGAAAACTGAATCCTAAAGGATGGCTGGGTCTCATTTAACAGAGAGGTACTTGAGGATCTGTCACCACGATCTCAACAAGTGTGGCTTGCTGATTCAATGGAAGCCTCTCATAAAGAGAGGAGAAGGGAAAAAACACATTGATGGTGGGGGCGGGTCTCCATTTTGTGTGAATTTGGTCATTTGTTGGCCAAGGTCAGCTCCTTAAGATTAGTGGTGGTGGTGTGTGTGTGTGTGTGTGTGTGTGTGTGTTGGGCGGGGGGAGTCGGGGGGTGTAAATTGTTAATCCATTGATTTAGCTGGAGTTAACACACTGGCCTGGGTCCAACAGAGACTTAAGTCACAATTGAAATGGGGTAGATATATTGAGAGGAGATGGTGGGAAAGTGAAATACCTCTTTTCTTTGACAAAAAGGGGAATTAGAAGATCACTCTGAGGAGGAAATTGAAGCAGTCTGCGGTAGGTTTCACCCTGAAAAGTTCTACACTATTCTATCCTATTCTTCATTTCTTTCATCTAAATAATATTTTCATGCAATTGTAAAAAATATAAAAAGTTATAGTAAACAAATACAGTATAACTTCTGAGACGCCAAAGAAGGCCTCATTTCTGTAATAACATTTAAACGGCAGTCTGCATTTTAAGCAGACTTATTAAAACAAATAAACTAATAAATGTATTTTCCATGGCAATGTAAACATTACAAACATTGTCATCATATGTATAAAATACTTTGTGATGAATAATTTCATTTTGAAGATACTGGAACAAGGGGTGCATTGTCAAACATGGTGACCTGTAGACAGATTCACAGATTCTTGAAACATGTTAAAACAGGACAGCAAAAGCATAGCCGTCCAGGACAAAGAAACATTCCTCGTGTCAACGATGCTTGTGTTTTTTTAAGTCCATGTTTTCAATTATGTTAGCAGACTTGTTGAGAGAGACAAGCAAGATTACCATGGAAAAAAACCCTCATCTTGCTAGACAGCTATTTATGGAGCGGCTATAGCCTCACAGGAATGGTCCTCCACCTTGACTTATTGAATTATGGAGAAGCTGTCGACAGGTTGAGCAACTGTCTCCCTCTCTGTGTGTTTCCTTACATTCACTTTACTCATCACAGTTCTGCAGCTGTCAGTGTGTGCTCCATTCCTTGGCTGCAGCCATCTGGGGCAGATGAGTGCACCTTGCATTCTCGGATCATTATGACCCCAGGTCATGATCATTTGCCCTGCTCTTTATAACATCTCAAATGATTTGACAAACTCACCCTGCAAGAGCAAATTCACAAGCTACTGGAGATGAATTGATGCCTCAATCTAGCAAATAGTCTAAGATAAGATAAGATAAAATGAAATCCATTGGAAACTGGGTCATTGCATCAGATAGTAATAGGATACAGCAGAGAAAAAACAGAATATGAAGCCAAAAATAGAACATAAACAAGACACACAGTTCAACAGTGTTGGCCACCACTGATTGGTACAACATGTTGAGCAGTCTGAGAGCCCAGAGCCTCCTAAAAAAATACCAGTCTACTCTACCCTCTCTTGTACAGTGCCTCTGTGTTGTCGGACCAGTCCAGTTTATTGTTGATATGCACCCCTAGGGTACTTGTAGGACTGGAGTAATCAGAGGAGTCATCAGAGAACCTCTGGAGGTGGTATTACCCAGAGTAGAATCTGAAATCCGAGGTGTAGAGGGAGAGGCCGCTACAGCCTTCTATTTCGGCATTATGCTTTCTGTTGTCCACCTTCATGAATGTATCAATGCATCAAACTACTATTGCACAATACCAGAATTATACCAGAAGTTAAATAAATATTTCTGCTCTACTCTACCGGTTCTCTATGCCAACTAAGGATAGCAGACTCTGCAAAGAAACCATGCGATAAGACTGCTAGCAGATATGGCCAATACCATTACTATGGTTTACTGACAAACTATCAGCATTATTGACAATATCAATTTAGCTGTAAAAACTATACAAACAGAACAACCGTACTTCTGTTTATGCTAAGCTAATGTTAGCTAGCAACTACCTGCTGAGAACAATAGAAGTAAATAAGCCACACCTATGACAATTTGTACCAAACTGGCATGCCTTTAAAATAAAGGTTAAACAAATAGGAAATATATACAATTTTTAAGTAGGGCATGTTATGGCATGTTAACTGATATTTCTAAAGGCATTTAAGGCTGTGTATACAACTCAATTGACTTACCAATTCAATTATGTGGTTATATATGAGCAAAAGCAGAACTCTTTTAGAGAAAATTCATGTCATTAAAATGGGAGCATACAGTGCAAATTGCATGCTTTCAATGGTAGCCAGACAGGTCTGACTATAGGGAATAATGACGTCAGTATAAGCTTGGTGTAGAGGGTGGCTAGCGAGGACCAAGTCCATGGACTACATCCAGCAACACTGTAATCTGGTGGAGGTGTTCAGTTTCAGCCAAGTTGACAATGCACCTGCCAAGATGGCAAATTCATGTGAAGCGGATCTGCCACCTTCCTTGCTTTTCCCTACGAGCCCCAAACCACATACCCCCTGTCACATTTCAGTGGCTTAAACGCAAAGCTAAACATGCCAGCCTCCACAGGGCAGACAGAGGAGCGTGCTCCTGGGAAAGGTGTGGCAATCAGATGCCCATGTTGTCTTGTTAACCAGGCATATCCACAGCGGAGGCTATTACAGATTAATGTGCAGCAGGTGTTGGGTGTCTAGACTAGCAGAGAGAAGTACACTCGCTGAGTAATTGAAAGTGCAGGTGCATCTTGGGCTACTGCCAGCATGTGGGGCTGCTGTAATGTTTTTAGCTGCATGACATCTCACTTTTGGAGCTCAAGCTGTTATATAAAATACCTCTGAGCGTTGATGGAAAAAAAGGTGCTGTAAGGAATGCCAGATTTGCTTGTAAAACATCTCACAACTATTAAGGACTTTTGTTTCTTTTACATTCAAAGATATTAATGTAATTTCATAAGTCCATTTTTTGGCTGGTTGAAGTGATATAAAATGACTTGGCAAGCAGTCTGGAATAAAACCCTCCTGAATTTGTCCATTTAATCATAAAAACCTGGTGGGTTTGGCTTCCTCTATTGACACGAGGGAGGTCTGAGCCAAGACATACAATCAAATGTTCTTGAAAACGTCAGTCATGGTGGGCAACACAGATGGGATAATGTCACCCAATATTCAGTGCTATAGGGATAATGGTTTGTTGTTCCATTTTCAAACTAATGGTCTTGTTGCTCATCGTTAGTGCAGTATTACAATGGACAGGTTTTTTAATCTACAACAGGAGACAGCAGAGGGCTGATTACTGAATAACACAACAAACTGCAAAGATTAATGACGTCCTGATTCTTGATGACTATTAATCTTTTCAAAAACTGTGCTACTTTTTATAGAATGATTAAAACAGCTATGACACAATACCATTGATTGTCTAAGTTTACCAAAAGATGGATAGGTTCTCTGACAAAGGTGATCTTTGATTGCATAAAAAACACCTTTTGCTAAATTAATTAATTATTAAAATAAAAATATGTATATATATTAAAATATGTATTTCATTTATTAAAAGGTTTGCACCACCAAAGAGACAGATTGATCTTGTGGTTAGCATGCATTGCAATTGATCAATAAATGAGTATAAAATATCTGATTTGTGTTCAATTTACTGTTGCTGTAATTGTGACGCCTGTTCTATTCACTGACCTGTATGGCTGCTCCTGGCTCGAGGCCCTCGCTGGCTATCAGTCTCCGAGGCTAAGAGGATAATGTGTTAGCTGATATCTTAGCTCAGTGTGGTGCTGAAATGGGAAAAGGGGGAGTTTGGAGGAGGTAATGATGGACCACTTTGGTTTCTCCTGAGAAAGAGGAATTCAGGCCTAAACTCATAGGGTCTAGACTAGACTAAGACATGTTATACATAGGGGCAAGCACAGCGGTTTCCTACACACTGGCATTGCATACAATAGATCTCTGCAAATTTACCACTTCAAAAAATTAAGTTTTAGTGCAACCACATCATAAATTGAATAGATTCCACTTTTTCTTTTTGCTATATAATGATATCATCAGCAATTAAATGCATTTCTCATTTTAGGTTTAACATTGAAAAACAACAATATAACTATGAAGGAGGGGGGGCACATTAGCATTGTTTTTAATGCTGAGACGAGCCCACAAAACATGACTTCACCACCATTCCACACTGCCTGTGGGCTTAGGTGAACTGACTGTGGATGCGGTGCCAGGCGAGGGTCCTCTTTCTCTCCTCACACTGAGCCTCTCCAGTCATGGATCACAGAGCTGGAGAAGCAGCTAATAGCTCTCTCTAGCTGGGCCTGTGCTAAATACTCCCTCCACTAAAATTATTCCTCTGGGAATCAATGGGCCCATTCTTTTGTGAGCTGTAGTTTGCTTGATGGTCTCAACCTCAATGTGAAACATTAGACAGCAATGGGGAAAACATAAAACATAATACTTGTGT
Source organism: Gephyroberyx darwinii (assembly GCA_900660455.1). NCBI lineage: Eukaryota > Metazoa > Chordata > Actinopteri > Trachichthyiformes > Trachichthyidae > Gephyroberyx > Gephyroberyx darwinii. Next base: position 56,872 of record CABFOQ010023939.1, read on the forward strand.
GACCAGCTTGTCATTGGCTCTTCGGTGGTTGTGTTAAGAATTTCGCCCAAGATAGTAGATTCAGGGAGAATCTGGAGAGACTACTGAGGGTAACAAGCTCTTCGCATTAAGATTGAATCACAGGATCCAGTTTATTCTCATGCTGTGCATTATTGCACTAAAAGGAGGGGCTTGTGATGGGTATCACTGTAAATATTGAGGTTGCTTATTTCCTTAATTCACTTATTACACTGCGTGTAATGAAATAATACATGCAATAATCAATTCCAAAGTCTTTTTTTTTTTTTTTTTTTACAATGTTTTTGTCATTTTTTAATTCTCTCTTTTCGCAAAATTATTTAGTACTTGGGATGAAAGACAATTTTATAATGGAATCTCCTATTCCACTCTTTTGCAATGTGGTCAGAGCCAGCACCTTGAAGCCAGTGATCAAAGATGAACCACAGGCTTTTTGTCTGCATCCCTTTTTGATTGAGCTCCACAAAAATGTCTAACATCTAAAATGGACTGGAGTGTTTTTGGAAAAGCAAACATCTCTATTTCAACTTTTTATAATGCTCATCATGTTTTTCTCCCTTTTTAAATCTTCCAGTAATTGTTCTTTCAGTTAACCACAGGGATCACTACCCTTCACCCGAAGAGTTTAGCCTAGCCTTTGACCACAACATCTCCGCTGTCTCACCACAAGAACCTGGTATTGGATACTTACTCACCCATAGCCCACTGTTGCCAGGATTTCTAGGGTCTTTGGCTCCCCAAATCAATTATCACAGATCTGCTCAGACTTTCCCAGCTGACGATGGGAGCCTTCTTTGCATTCAGTCTCCAAAAACTCCAGACCCAATTCTAAGAAATTCTCCTCAGTTACTGAAATTAGAAAGACAGAAAAAAATCATAAAGTATCCATAAATCCCATATTAAATATAAAGAAATCTCATGATGACATAACTGCCAAATCACGCATTTATATGATCTCAGAGAATGCGAAACTCTTCGCGGACTGGCACAGTACAAATTAAGGAGATTTAGACTCAAGTGTTCATGGCAGACCAGCAGAGTAAAGTACCCAAATCAGCTTAATGTGGCTAAGCCTAAATATTTATAAAATCAGTTGTAATGGGCTACTCCCCTGGCAGTACCATCCTGTCCAGTGTCAATGTGAATGGAAGCTGAATAATTGTGACTTTTGATGTCAAATGCATTGCTTTTATTGATCAAATCTTATCCATAAAACAAAGAAGTTTCTAAAACATCTGATAAATATGACATGGCCCTGCTAATAGGCCTCTAATCCATAACACTGGATATGGAAAGATAAATAATGTATTTTTTGTACTGATTATAATAAGGGTCTAACTGCGAGGCCTCACTGTAGGCTGGTTCTGCTTCACGTTCATAGTGTTTCACTGCCTATGCTAGAGCTTGTGTGTTATTTGGTTACTATTACTTAGCCTTTGTTTGTACTTCAATGGAAGCTGATATGAGTTGTAAGAGGAGCCTGTTGCTACAAGAGTCTCTCCAAAGGTCAAACATGGTGGTTTGTTTTTTCTAGGATTCCTTTGGGATGCAGAGTGAATACCTTTAAGGCTTTTTACCTGTAGGCAATAAGGAGCAATAGCACCCCTGCCAGTTGGTCAATTAGAGACAAATCTGTCTTTATGGACTTGCCAAATTGGGAGGTGTAAACACTTCATAACAATGACTGAAATGAAGGAATAGAAAGACATGGGAATATCCATGCAGAAATTGTTTTATCATTTGCACCACTTTTCATAGTTATGTTGCAACAGCAATCCATGTACAGTATAGATTAAACAATGATTTTCCACTTGCAACATGAAATTCATTCATTCAGTCATTCCTTTAACAACCCACTTAATCCCTTTCAGGGTCACATGGGTGTCATGAAATATTTTTTTCAAATTGGTGAGTGATTGTCTAATTGGGGCAAAGGAAGTCTTAAATCTTCTACATTTATCACCTCAAGAGATATGACTTGAATCAAAGAGGAGAAGGAGGATCTGAACCTTTGTCAATTGGTCCATTATATTCTGTAGGTGTGGTTGCTTGTGCGGTGCCCAAGTCAAGAGTACACTGACCCCAGCACGTTGGCTTCATTCCGAACAACATCATCAAATGGAGACCTTATCTCAGCAGTGTGATGGCAACGGGCCAAGAATGCATGCTTTTTTCTTATTTTCCTCAGTGTTTAGATAAGTGCATGTTACATGGGATATAACTTTTTTGTCAGTCACTTCAACCAAAGAGTGACGAGAAGTACATGTGGAATGTTAAGTGCAGTATATCAAAGAATGCATTGAGCCTTGGGGAACCAGTAAAATTAATGATCCAGTTGGACTTCTGCACAAAACAAAGAGAGAGAGGAGAATAGGCTACTGTATGAAAAGGTCACAGTTCAAGTTCCTGTGTGTTTTACGGTCTACTGAACCACAGTATTTCACCTGCTTAAAAATGGGTAAGCTTGGGTACTTTACATCCTGGATGTAGTGTGACGTTTGTGAAGAATCTGGGCACATGCCAAGACGACTGAAACTGCTTTGATTTCACACAGATTTATCAAAATAATGATTGCAAATCCCTTTACTTGAATCATGAATTACTGATTTATTTTAGATTTTTTTAAAATTGTGTACAGGTGCACACTTTTTCTTTCTTTTTGGAGTTTTTAATAAAAGTAATTACAATTAAAAAGAAAAAAAATATTTTTTAACAGCAGGTGGCTGCTGTGAGTTTTTCACAGGGTACACTTCTAATAATCATATTATGAGAAAGTGACCTTATTAAGTCAAAATGTCCTCATCATTTCAAGAGCGTTATCTCAGACTGTTAATAACTCAAATAACTGATCTGTGTTTGCCTTGGTTTAGTATAGCCATAACAATTCTTTTTCTGGGGAACTGTAAAGTGTTGATTGGCCGGCTTCATCTGCTACACTGCCTGCCAGAAAGTGATGTGGACTCTCACAACTGGGAAGCTTTTCCTCCATTGTTGTGTTTTTCTTTCAAAGTTATAACCTGTGAGTAATTCTTCAAATACCCTGCTTGCCACAAGTTCTGCAATCTAAAGTCATTTAATACATTAGAAACCATTGTTGTTTGATTAACAACTTTATATCATTCTTCTTAATAAGTGTTCTTATTCAGGGTCGCAGAGGGGCTGGAGCCTAACCCAGCATGCATTGGACAGAAGGCAGGGAAACACCCTGGACAGATAGCCAGTCCATCACTGGGCTGTCATAATCACTGCTGATGAATCTTTCATCCATGTTGTGACATTCATTTTCACACGCAGAAAAAAGCTGTCAGGGGTCTATGGCCTTAATGCTGTTGCATAATAATAGAACTGCTGGGCAGTGGAGAATTGTATGCATTTTGTTGTATCATAGGTGATTGTTTCCAGTGACAGAGTGAGATGGTAGATGAGTGAGAGCAGTCATTGTTGTAGTTCTCAGTTCACAGTATGCAGATTCTCTAAAATGGAGAAACTATATATCTTTGCTGTTGCTCAGTAACTAATGTTGAAACAATTCGTACATGTACTGAAGCAATTGGATTCTGGAAACCATCCAAATCCAACCAGCTGGCCAGATGCATCTATGGTGCCCAATCTCCCCTCACGTCCGTGGTGCCAACCTCTGCCCACCAAGCAAGAGAGAAAAGCCAGAAAAGCTGCATCCTGGGGGAGCTGTAGGGCCACTGGCGCCTGCAGGAGAGTGATATAAATCCAGGCTGCTTTGAAAATAATTAGCGTGGGGATCAAGGCTAGCAGGGCAGTCTCCCCGGCCTGGCGCTGAAGAGGAGACAGGTGCCACCAGTGGCCTAAGCCCGTAAGAAGCCACCAGGCACAGGAGCCGCCCCCTTGCAGTACAGAGCAGGCCCAGCCTGGGAAACAGAATGCCGGCTTTAACCATAAAACAGCCCAGCTGATCAGGCATTTCTTTTCTTCATTCTCCTCACCCATCCTCTTTTTCTTTTCTGTGCTTCAGCAGCATGCATTTCAGGACTGCTGAGACTGTCGGGTAGGGGTTTTGTATGGTCTTGGAAGAGAAGAGGCAGGAGAATTAGTATTGAGGGGCAGGATGTTTGTATCCACCCTGTGACCTGACCATTGAACTGACCCCCTGGTATGATGAAAGCTATGTTTTTATATGGCCAATATCTACAAAAAGCAATGGAGTTGCTGCAATGGAGTCCAATGCAAATAGATGATGAGAAGATAGGAGGAATCGAAGACTTTCCAAATAATATAATAGGCTTGTGATCTCTAAGAGCAGAGGACTCAAATGGAGATTAGTCAGATAGATAATAATAATAATAATGTCCTATAATAATGTATATCACTTAGTTACAAAGTGCCTCACAGGAAAAGTCAAGACTAAAAGGTAAAGTAATAAAAACTTAGGAATAAATAGAGCACGGTAGTTCTCAAAAGTCAGACCAGAATCAAAAATGACCCCCAGATTTCTGGCTGTTGGTTTGATGTTAGCTGTTGTTAGTTGTTAGATTGCCAAGACTATCATATCATATCATCACATCTTTATCATTTTGGTGGTGGCATTGGGAGGGCCAAATACAACAACCTCATACTTGTCATCATTCAGCTGCAAAATGTTTTGAGACATCCAACATTTTATCAACTAGACATTCCCGGACTCAAGTCACTGGGATTACAGGGAGATACAACTGCATGTCATCGGCATAACAGTGACATCTCATTCCCAAAACTTTTCTTAAATTTGTATGTATGTGCGTACGAAAATACCACCTTAGGATTTCTGAAACATGCAGCAAAGCTTGATTTATGCGTACCCCAGGTGTATCGGATGATGAATGCCAATGGTGAATAAATTAGACACGCGTGCTTGTTCAAGCCGATTTGCATAGTTAAACGCCCTGTTCAACACCATATAAGCATTGTGTGCAAGTAAACCATGGCCAAAAGAGGAACTTTGCAGAGTCCGAAATTGAAGTGTTGCGGTCATGAGAAAAAAACAACATAATTTTCAGAAGTAGCGGAGTCACAAGAACTGATAAAAGTAAAGCATGGCAAGAAATTATTAATGCTGTCAATGCTGTTTCAGCAGAAACACACACCGTTGCTGAGGTAAAAAAGAAATGGTTCGACATGAAATTAGATTACAAAAAAATAATAACGAGAAGTAGGAGCATGTTATCAGCCACAGGAGGACGGCAGGGCACTGAGCCGCTATCTGACTTGGATCTGTGGATCAGTTACATAATTGGAGAGACCTCACTGTCGGGTGTTCAGTCAGCATTGGAGTTGGACACAGATCCTGACTGCATCTTCATCAGACATCAGACTATATAATTATATTTGTAAGGCATCCAGTCCATGTTATCAACCCATTACAAGTTTGATAAACTTGTATTGTTATAAATAAGGACAATTCTGCAAATATGCCATTTCAGCCTATTAGGTCTTTTTTTTGGACAAATGTAGGCCACTGAAACATTTTGTTGGTAATGAGGTTTGGCACTACTGTAATTGATTTACTACTGTAACTTATTCATGAAAGAATAAGGCATTCTAAGTGCCTTTCCGCATGTTTCCAAACACACGCACATATTCCCGCATGTTTCCAAACACTCGTAGGTTTTGATCGTACCAACAAACAAATTCAGATACGAACAAAAAAATGAATGACACTGTGTTTGTATAAATGTCCGTACAAACACGCGATCAAATCTAATTTTACGCACGTTTCGTGAATGAGGCCCAATATGCCTATGCATTATGTGACCAAGAGGGAGCATATAAATACAGAACAAGATAGGACCAAGGATGGTGCCTTGGGGTACCCCACAGGTATATTGAACTATAGAGGATGTAGAACTATCCAGACCAACAGAGAATTGCCTATCGGAGAGATGGGATTTAAACCAATTTTGAGCAGAATGTGTGATTCCAGCAAAATTGCTGAAAAAAGATGATTAATTAAGATGTTGTGATCGCCAGTATCAAAAGCAGCACTAAGGTCCAATAGAACCAGAATGGAACAACCACCGGTATCAGCTGTAAGAAAAAGGTCATTAAAAACTCAGCAGTGCGGTCTCAGTGCTATGGTTCGAGAGGAAGCAAGATTGGAATTTCTCAAATAAATTATTGCTGCTCATGTACACAGTTAACTGACTATAGACAATTTTCCGAAGACCTTAGCCAGAAATGGGAGTTTAGAAATAGGTCTGTAATTGCTAAGAATGGAAGGGTCCAGGCTGGGATTTTTAAGCAGCAGCTGGATAAGTGCACGTTTGAAATATCATGGCACAAGGCCAGTAGCCAATGAGCAGTTTATAATTGCAAGAATATAAGAACAAACAGCATCAAAGACCTCTTTTAGGAGCCTAGTTGGGATTATAACTAGAGGGCAAGATGTACATTTCTTATGAGAAACAATTTACGAAAGTGTTTGTGCTGAGATCAGCTTAAAGGAGATAAAGGAAGTTCTTACTTGGTAGGTTACAGTCATCTCATGCATAGGTACAATCAGATTTCTTATGTCTAAATTTTCTCACAGAAGAAGGTTAAAAACTTCTCATATTCAGCAGGAGAGTGGACAGTAATACTAGGCAGTGGAGCACTGACATGATGAGATTAAGAAAAGAACAAGAAATTAAGAAATAAACAAACAAAATATGTTAGGGGACTGTATTTTCTATTAACAAGAATCAGCATTATGACACTAATTATCTTTTTGCCTTGTGCTCAAAGACCCTCAACAGGTGGGTTAGATTGAGTTCAAATGACTTTGACGAATAGTGATAGACGTTGTGAATACCATTTTGATGAAAGGGAATGCTGTACTTGGAAAAAAGTAGTTGAATACTGTACCTTAACTGAACAGCAGTTGTGTGCCATCTGTCCTCAAACAGGACTCTGTTAAGATCGGTATCCCAGGAGCATTGTTTGCAACTAGAGGGGTCAAAATTCATGTATCAGAGGTTATTAACAAGAGCAAAGTCAGAGTAGCTTGTTTGGAATGCTACAATATTATTATTAATTATCATCATCATAAAATTCTACTAAAACTAAGAGCCCATAACGCCCCCATTTTCATCTCTTCACTGCCATTTTAGAATTGATTTTAGTATTTTAATAATTACTTTAAGTCTTTGCATGGCCTGGCCTCTCGTTATGTTTTCTGAACTTCTGAGTCCAGTGTCAGATGGCTGTATGGCCCTATGGCTGGAACTATTATTTACTTTATTGGATTTTATTTTATCTCAAAGGGACCATGTTTAACCCATGTTTATGGGCATCCTGCTTCAATTGGTAACAGAGCTTCCCGTGTCTGCTTAACCTATGGAAATTCTCTTTGCCATCACGCCTTTGGAGCAGGCAGAGGGATTCGGTAATTTGAGACATTGACACAGGACCATCATTTTCCGCTTTCAATTGTGGGGTTCCCTGGTAGTGGTGGCCCAGAGGAGAGGAAGAAAAAACAGGATGAGGGGCAGTTCCTCCAACCTACCAGTAGCTCCCAGGCTGGAACTGGGGATCCCCTCTCAGATCTGACTCATGGTGTCCAGTGTTGGAGAACCAGACAGTTGAGATGTTCCCATGTCATATTTTCTATTGTCCTTGGCACGTTGGTCAGGGATTCTCTTTCTCCCCCACGTTGGTGGTGATGCTTACTACTACTGCTACTGCAGGCAGCAGGGTGGTGTCATTCAACTGGAGGACCCAAGTCCAAGCCCCTGTGTTGGCAAACATCCAACCTGCTGAAGAGTCCATGAGGAAGACACTGAATCCAGGGCACTGTCTTGACTGAGCACTGTGAAGGGGGGCAAGAGAAATTTCCCTACAGGGGTCAACAATGTATCACGTTACGTTAACATTTGTGTGTGGCTGCCGATATTGGTCTGTATCTGGGTGATTAGAATTGAGATATGCAAGGAAGTAGTAACAAACTGCTTAGTCCTTATTGAAAAATAATTATCCACTGTGGTCCCTCTCACTAAGGTGAGTAGTTTAATCACTTAAATAACTTGCCTGTGTAACAAGATCCAGGAAGGTTTTATTTAGCCGGTAGAGGTGACATCAGTCACAGGGACGTGAAAGGTATTTCAATCCCTCATGCCAACACCCTCATACTTTTGATACTGTCAGGGGTGACTTTTACCTCAGCCCAGCCCTGCAGAGCTGGCTGCAGATATCATGGCATATCTGAGTTATGGTGTGGAATCCTGGACCTTGACGCAACTACAGAGACATGAGCAGGAACAATTGGACTGATGACGTTTGCTTCAAGCTCCACATTTCTTTACCTCATACTCCAATATTAAATCAGTGACTCCATACGGATGACTACAAGGTCAGTTCCTATTATAACCCAGAAAAAATCTCTCTCACACTCAGTTGAAAAGTGTCATGCAAAAATATGACTGCCTTGGTTAGTGCCAAGAAATGGTCTTTTGCCAGATTCTTTGAATGACGGAATAGCAGAACCTGGTATATCATAGTTGCATGCATGTGCCAAACACACTTTTCTCTCATTAGCTGTTAAGGAATAATGTTTATTGAAATAGTGAGTTGCCATTTATTATTTCCTATTACAGAGGAAATGTGGACTCTTATTAAACACCTCACCCACATAGGGCCTTTATACAACAAAGAAAGCAGCAGGATGCAGTAATAAGGAGGGGAACCCAGAAAAGAATGGGGGAGGTAAGTGGGTCAGTTTGTTAGGAAGTTTCAGATGGAGACACCCTACATTTGTCAAATGTTTTACCTTTGGCCATGGTGTGGACCTTGATGAGTACTCAAGGTGCTTTCCTGCATGCTCAGCTGATGCTACGTGGCTCTCCCGTTCACATGTGGCTCGGCCTTGGCAAGGTCACCCTAAACCAGCAGAGACTATCTAGCCAAGGCATAAGGATGACCAAAGAAGACAGACATGCTATTTTTCGTAAACTCCATTATCCAGGTTTGGTCCAATGTCTGTGCTGCACATGCTAGAGGGTAATGGGAAGATCTAAGCATTACACAGACGATTAGTGCTGAGGATAAAATATGATACGTTTTTTTGAGGAACATTTTGAGCAAACATCCATTTCCAGTTAAAAAAACCTCTGTGAAAGTTATACTTTGAGTGTTTGCCCAATTGGTTCGTGACCACAATTTGTCAGGGCAAATCATATGACTGAGATACTTCCTTTCAAAACCGTATTTAAGGAACCACTGAAATAAGAAAATCAGCCCTTACTTTTAAATTAAAGGGCAAGGACGGTTACATTACATTATAAAGATTCTTGATCAATTTTCAGTTTTAAAGTAATTTTCTATCATTGCAACCACAAATGTTTAATTTCTCAGTTGTTTATAGTCCTCCAGGCTTAGCATAGTGATTGGACATTGTATGTATGTATGTATGTATGTACACTTTTATATTGTAGGACATCTGCAGTAGCAGTCTTTCAATGGTTTCCCTCTGGATAAGAGTAGATAAAGGGGATGGGCCACTGAGTTTGTGTATCCACTGACATCAGCCACTGACCAAGGCTGTCAAATCGACATCAAAACATGCACTTAGGCAAACTGCACACTCCCTTTTCCCACATCCCATCCCAGAGCCCTTTATGTTGTCCACACAATGGAAATCCAAACACACAAGAAAGATTTTTCCATGCAAATGTGAAATCCATACAGGAAAAAGAAAAATATGCAGTTCAAGATTCACTGTGCGCCCAAAGAAAACAACACTCTGTAAAGTGCTTGAGCCGCCAGCCCGACAACCTCCTGCCTTTCAATTAGTCTGCCAACAGTATATCAACTTGACAAATATAGAGGGATGTGACCTCTTGATTTGAGCTGAACCCAACCTTACTTCTAAATCATAGTCACATTGTGCTAACACACACAAAATTGCAATACCTCTACACTAATAAAAACAGTTAGGTCATCAAGCCACATCCAGTAGTTCCAAACAAGTGCATAAAACACCTTCTCTTACGTCTCTTTTTGGAAATTATTTTGATAGAAATGTTATGGCACTGGACTGACATAATCCCTTTTCTAGTGAATGGGAAGTGGGGAAGGTAGGCCATCTGCAATTATATTCAATCACAGGGTGGTACAGTGTTTGGATTAGCTCCACTTGTATCAGTTCTTAGATAATATGGACTTGAGTTGTATCTAATCAGTCTCTGACGCATCTAGACCATCCTAACAATCACCTGACATTTCATACAGAAATCAACCTGAGTTTGAGACTGACAATTTTAGTATGTTGCAAAAAGTTTGTCCAATATATTCTTTCATGTGTGGTCTACATTATTTCATTTTCTTCTTGATGTTTTTCTTTTACCATTTTTGGATAAACATTTGGCTGCAGATAGCATCTGGAGTTGAGTCCCTGTGGGCAGGGGACAGGCTGTGGGAAAGTATATAAAAGTGGCAGTGAAATGATGATCACTCTTCAGATGGGACTCTAATTATTGCTGTCTGAACACCCCCTCCCAGTCTTCTTAGAGACACTGTCGTCTGAAACATTTTGATGCTGTCGACAATTGTCTGCTGATGTACGCTACAATCTCACAGCTCCATTACTTAGAAATCTGCTTGGCTTTGGAACAGGACTGGTGTGCTGACACTCTTGATATGACACTGTTCCCTGGCAGAGCCAGTACCTGACACATTTCTCAGCCTCCAAGTAGATGCAGACAGATAAATGTGGCTCTAGAAATAGGCAACTGACAGACAGATGAACAATGTTCATATTCTTTTTTTTTTTTTCAATTTGTGTACATATATTATCCTATGCTTAACTTACAATCATACAATATGAAGTCCTAGTCCATTTGTTCATGGACACTTTGACTTTTAAGTCCATTCTTTGGTATTTCAATGCTGTCTAATAATGTGCAGATGTTGTTCTTCACTCTAAGCATAATTCAGTTTCCCCACAGGAAAAATACAATAATCATGCACTATTAACAATTAAGATCTTAGATTTGGCATTCATCATTCTGTGGCCACACTTTTCCCTTGAGATTGAAGAGTAGACCCAAAAGGCTGAGGGAAATAGCCCAGACCTCCAAGGGTAGATAGAGATATCATCGGCTTTGAAAGCACTACATGTTTTAGGCCTAACCTTATAAATTAGCAGCAGTACATGCATTTAGGTGTCCCTGCTGTTAACTTGAGTGGCAGTACCATAAAAATAAAAGGACCTATTGGCAGGGGCATCTTTGACAAATTGTAAACTGGTTGAGTTTGCCTCACCATACCTAACACGTAACACTTGTGAATGAGTCACAGAACCACAATTTGTATCTGCCAAAGACATTTATGTGCTCAGTCACCAATGCCAAATACAACTCACAGATCCAGGAGCAGGAGAGGGCTGTACCTCAGTATGGGAACCCCAAAGAAATTCCATCATGAATGTTTTATTTAAAAAAAAAATTCTAAATGAACATAATTAATAAAATGTGTGGGCTGCACTATAACGTGTGCATTGCCTGTGGGAGAGAAGGTCCCACCCTTCTTTTCTTCTGGAGCATCTGTTGGAAAAAACAGACTTACCTCCATTTAGTCAAGCATGAAATGAGAATGAGATGTGTACCTTTTGGCCCTTGTGGCTATAGATGGCTAATATTCATTCCAAACTGCTTAAAAAAGATGTTTAATATGATTAAAACAGTGAATTACCCAGCTACACTCTTAATAAGCAATTATGCACTTCAATGACTGCATTACTGATCATTTGTAACTTAAATGTACTGGTATAATCCTATTAAATTATCCATTAATCTGATTAACCAAATAAAAACTCAACTATACATGACTAAAATGGGCAGCACTGACTCTCGAGACAATATATATCATTCAGACTACCTCCTAGGTAGGTTTTTTTTTTTTTTAATTTTTGCTTGTAAAGCCACATATTGTTTCCATTGAGTAGCTATTTATATAATATACATTTCTCAGAATATACAGTGGATGTGAAATGGGCCAGAATAATCCAGGGGGGAAAATGAGCCATTTTCTCTACCAACAAACTGGAGAGATTTAAGAATGTGGCCTCAGACTTGGCACAAATATGGAAGACAGTCACGAAGCTGAATGTGGGTAATAAACAAGTCACGCAAATGTACACTTCACATGCAACACAGTTGGTGATTCACTTAACCATTTGGCTGAAATCCTGTTCCCTTTAGCATTCAGTTACATATGGCATCATTTTTTATTGCAGAGACGTTCAGACAATAAACATACAATTGAAGTTGAATGCAGGTTATCAATACAATACTCACAAATTACACCATCGAGGGAGAATCCAAGCAAACCACTCTCATTTCCAACTTCATTTGCACTTGAGACAATGGAAACCTTTTGGTCTCCCCTCCCTTTTGAGCAGTCAGAACACTGCTCCCTCCTTGCGTCAGCTCTGCTCCCCTATTAAAACAATATACGAAAGACTTTGTGCAAAGGCCATTAATGACTAAAGGAATTAATATTGAGTCATGGTCTTTGGCTGTGTCTCAACGGGCTATGTAGACTTCCCACACTATCAGATGCTGCTACATAGCAGTCTTAGGCCACCACCAATGTCAAGACACAAACATTGTTAACATTAGGGCCTAGCTGTTTCCTCTTAATGGCAGCCCATCATTAGCCAGTTACTAAATACTTCCCTTCTGCCATCCAGCCAGGAAAGGGCTTGACGGAGATAACAGAATTACATAAAGTCGGGGAAAGCAAGTAATAGAGGGCTTGCTGGGGGGCACCAAGAGAGGCAGTCTGGTCTCCCAAAGTTTTGTGAAATGACCGTAAAAGTGAGAGAAATATGAAACGATTACATGGAGGAGACACGACTAGAAACAGCTGTAGTCTGACATTGAAATAACGCGGTGGAAAGTAAGCGTGTGGAGGTCAGGGTGATGGATGGGTGTATATACTTGCCTTCAACTCCAGTGACCCGGGTTTAATTCCCAACTTGTGCAAATACGTTTTCTACTGTGAGTGAAGTTTTAATTTTTAGCAAAGGTTTTTCTTATTTAACCTTACGCTAACCTTAATCAAATGTTGTAGTTGCCTAACCTTAAACAAAGTTTTGGTTGCCTTTAGCGATTTTTAACACATAATTTGGGTTCATTTCACGACATTTAATGAGACTGTGTTGCAAGAGGTGGTAGCTTTACTGGCATTTGCACTTCCACGTGATGGGTAATATGTGTTATCGTAACATCAATTCTATAACATGGTATAATGTCTGCTCGTAGTCTGCTTATCTGCTCATAAAACTTTACAAACTAGCTGTCTTGATGAGCTGTCAATGGGTGCTAATTAACAAAGTCCAAAAACACCCTGTAATATATTAATACAAATGAGAAATGTATCAAAAATATGCATCAAAGCACAGACATAATTCACTCGATAATTATAAACTTCCAAAAATCACCTTCTGGAAAAGTTTTGTGACCTTTATCCTTTTGTGCTGTGGCTCCAGAAACCATGAAAAACAGCTGGTCCTCTGTTGTTGTTCCCAAAATCAAACCCAGTTCGACACATCAAGGCAGTTTGGTGCACCACTGGATGGCTTGAGTATGCGCTTGGTCATTGAAAACAATCAGTGCATTTGAAATTGCACGCAAAACTCAAATTGTAGCACTATGTCTTGTTATAAAATGTATAAAAATAGCATTTCTTTTCATTGATCCAATCCTTTTTTGAATTATGAGAAGTCTTTTTGGTATTTGTAAACTGATAAATATACATGGACACGATACTGCACAATGTAAATGGTTATAGGTGTTTACAGTTTTGGCTGGTAAAGAAAAATATAAATAATAATATAAATAATATCAATATTCAGTCTTTTTTATGACTACACTCCAAACATAGCCATGTTGTAGCTTGGAACACATTTCTGGGTGGAACATTGTTGAAAATACACCTGTCACATGTTTCTTATGATTTACTGGATGGAATGAATCGTACCCTCTAAAGCTGTTATTGACTAGGTAACTGTGAAAATATTATTGTTTGAAAATACAGTGGATTAGAAATATTTCCTGAAGTGCATATATATTAATTTTTATTATATTCTTACTTATTATTTTGAGTTACAGTAATATCTGATAACAGATGTCAGAGTGTATTAGTATTATGGCCAGCAACCAGAATCATTTCAAAGATTCATGTTGAATTTATGATGGAGTCAGCAGGCTTTTGGCCCCATGGTCCAAAGAAAGGGTTCCCTTCCCGTCCTGAAACAAAGAAGATGGAAAATGACCCGACCTGGCTCTACAGTGTGAAATCACTCCCAGGTCACATGTGTTTTTGTTCATCCTTTTTACCTTGACGTTTTAGAAGATGAAGCAGATAGCACGCAACGGCGCTACAGACCTACTAAAAGGCCACCTCGCCAGTCCAGATGCAGCCTTTCATCTTTTTTTAGAAGTAAATTTTCTGTAATGGTTTCTACGCTGACAGAATGTCTGTGTATGATCATAGCATGCTGTTGCTCGGGGATATTTCAGGTATGCGTGTTATTTATTCCAAATCTGGAAGGTATTTCATGGAAGTATTCTCTGCTGGTTGTGGGGTGAAACCTTTCACGCTGTTATTGACAACTTCTCCGCTGCAGGCCAAGTGACTCCTCCAAGTTGAATCTGCCTATGGTTTTCACACTCAGCTCCATATGTGCGAGTTGCAAAATAGTAATTGTCCTGTTTATCTCATTGGTGAAATGGTGAAATTCTCTCCAGCTAAGTACATTGCGAGGTGAGTGGATATATAAAACTGATAGGGGTCAGTAGTTGACAGTAAACAGTTCACCGCCCCATAGAGATCAAATGAGTGCCATTATGCACTGATTCTCCTCAAGCTTTTGGTGATAAGAGTAGCACAGTGAGGCTCTCCAGACCAGCACTGCTGTCCCTGCACAGATAAATAGCTTCCTCTTTTGAAATGTCCCACTCCTCATTTGGATAAGCAGTGTAATCAGCAAAACACTTTACTCTAAAACCATTCCCTCATTAATGTTAGCTCAAACTTCCTAGGAGGACAGTTCTTGTTTGTGCCCCAGTCAGTGTAGATATAGTCCATGCTATATACTGAGTGCTGCGAGGAACCCTTAGAAGTCCAGCGCTGAAGTTTCATTGTACATTAGCAAATGGATTTAGAAAGATGTCAATCATTCTAATGGTTAGTTTTCCTATCTCGTCTAAAGGGGAACAAAACAGAGGAATACAATTTATACTCTGTTAATGATAATAAAAAACAGGCACACTATTACTAAATTTCAAGACCTGTTTAGCACAAAGACATCTGAAATATTTAATTTAGTGAAGATTAAGTTCTCTCCATTTTTATTAACCATCAAGTGATATCAAAATTACAAAACACCCAATATAACGTCCCCTGCTGTTTTCAATTAAACTCTATAGTTATCCAGACTAACTGAAAGACAATACCACATATGGTTGCATTTAAAAAAAAACATGCAATACCCATTTGAGGTTGTATTTTTAAGAGGAATAATCCCTGTTTAGAAAATATTTGTACTCTGTGCAATGACAATAAAGTTGAATGTAATCTAATCTAATATTATAGTTTCAAAAATAATCTAAATATATATCTAAAAGAATAATAAAATATTTATTTCTTAGCAACAAAATCACAAACTAACAATAGATATTCATGTTTGAATTGTAAAGACCAATATTAGCTTTGAAATGATTGTACAAATTCTAAATACAAGCATGTTATTTCCACAGTGCTTCACTCACTAACTTTAAGGACAGTGATTTCAATTCAGGCAGGATTTTGAACAAGGAGTGTCATTTTTAAAAACAAATTGATGGCAGGTGCCTAGCTAGAAATATCATCACATCAAATTATGTTGTTTCATCACTCACGGTGTGAAAAAATTATCGAATGTCAGTGGCTTTTCTTTTTCTTGACATGATCTTTTTACGAACATCTTTTCACAAGCCTTCCTGCTAGGCTAAAACGTAGTGCGCGTACATAGCTAGCTAGCTAGAACCAAGATATCATTAGCCTACGTCAAGCATTCTCTGCTGGGTTTACGTTATGCATACAGGTAGCCACATGGTCCTAGAGACATTTAGAGATGTTTTACATTACATTACATTACATTACAGTCATTTGGCAGACGCTTTTATCCAAAGCGACGTACAATAAGTGCATTCAACATAGGTCGGTAAGAGAACTACTAGTCACCAGAAATCATCAATGCTAAGAGTCACTTTTGTTTGTTTTGATATAACGTTATCTTTAGTTTATTTAGTTTAAGGTGAAAGTGATATAGACAACGACATTGTCAAAAAAGTGGTAGGGACATGTCCCTATCACTTATATAGGAATCTACGCCCATGATTCCAGGTGTTATTTTGTGAGGACGTGTTATTTACCTTTTTGTTGTATCCACTTTCCCTCAACCTGCCTCCTCTACTTCTACTTCAGTTATTGAATTCCTGCTTTCCACAGAATGATTTTCGACATCCCCTAGACAAGGGGCCCAAACTGTTGTATTTAGCTCTGGGTTATAAGCATAGGTGGAGAGAGCAATAGCGATCGTAAGAACAAGAAAGCAAGATTTTCCAGTCTAGAAAAACTGAGTCACGCCCCCAAACATTATGGGTTATTGAGGCAATTAGTGGAGATATTGGTGTTTTTATATCTTCTGCGATGGATTTCTCCCTGTATGATTGTTGAACGTCAGTGCAAAATGGTGGGTCTAGTAAGAAGCCCTTAGCCTTGATTCTGAGGAACTGACAAAAAAAACTGACGTTTATTATTGAAGTTTTAAATAGCTGAAAGATTTTCTGCTATTAAGCTCCATTGTAGCTGTGCTGGAAATATCTTGATGTGACATCATGTTTGGCCATTCATGGGAAGAATAAAAACACATGACACTGTTAAAGTATTTTACCTTCCTTTGATGTTAACATGCAGCTAGCCATTACTAACACTAGCCTCTACTAGATATATTTGCTTGTGTACAAATCAGATTTATCTACAGCAAGACAGTAGTGTTAGCTGACCATATACTATGATTTGCTAGCTAACAAGCTGACAAAATTGATCAGAATTTTTTTTTTAAATGATCAATTCCTAGTCAAAAACAGTACAGAAATGATCCATGTCAAATGCTGTTGAGACGGACAAGTCGTATGTTTACAAATGCAATCAGCTGTTCACAGCCACTTTGCCAAAGAGCAGTAGACCTCAGCTATGGTTGCCAGAGAGTGTGTTATGTCACCTGAAAGCCCTCTATACTCAGTAGGTTGATGGGGCATGGCTGTGTCGACACGCTCATGTCATGTCAGCTTTATCATTAATATGAGCTGCAGACTGGGAAAAAACGCTCATGTCAGCCTCCTAGTAGTAATTACATGTAGGATGTGTTTTTTAAGGGTCTGATATCACCGTCACATCACATATTGTATAAATATGCCAAAACAGGTGACATACACAGCAGTAAATGTTGATATCGGCAGTCCAAGACAGAAAGGATGTACTTTCTAGGACAGCTCAGGGAACTGAATGGATGTTTTGTCCACTGTCTAATGCATGTCTTGCACTACATGTTAAGTCACGTATGTCTGTGTATCATGTGTTAGATTATTCCCTTGTTTCTCATGATACGGCTATCAGTTGTGTTCACACACACAATCAGCTCTAGTTTGCTATGGTTGATTTTAATTTCATGACTAAAAATGATTTTGGATGTGGGTTTTCCAATGAATTAACACCTCCAAGTTGCATCAAGATGTCATCCTGTTCTTCTGCTTCTTCCGATAGGACGTGAACACGGCATTGGCACCACCAGTTAGCTAATCTAGATACATAGCATTGGTGTCACTTACCGCTGAGTTTGTGATGTATTGTTTTCATGGTAGCAATGGAAGCAAAGGTACCCCTCCTTTTTTCAACATCAAATTATGAGCAAATCCGAGCGTTTTTTTGATGCCAGTTGCTAAACTCTTGGGCAGTGCAGGCAAAACTTGCAGGACAGAGTGAGAGCCTAATCCCTCCTCTAATTGTGCCATCCACTCCATATGAATGTTTTTATCTTTGGGAAAAACCATCTATTGTTTGAACTTTGGCACCCATTGACAGCATATGATCGAGGCAGTCTTGCAAGCAGCCAGCTCATTAACTATGCATACTGGCAACCAATCAGATTTTTTAAATTAAAATTTCACCAGGAAGTAGATTGGATATCTACAGTTTGATTCTGTTAACAAACCTGGGGGAGAGTTTCTCAGAGGACGTAAGTCAAATTTACACAACAAGATAAAGATACAATTCTCATTGCACTGGATCTTTACAAGATCTTTACAATGCTGTTATCTGTCATAAAACCAATGGTTAAATCATCTGACCCGTACATTTGATACTTGTATCATATACGCAATGGAAATATAGCTTAAACTTGTTTTACAAACAGAAATTCTGTCATTTCATCTGCGGTGTTTGCATTTCCTAATCCCTTATTCATTTACCCAGATGTGGGTAAATGGATAAGCTTACAGGAAACTGTAATGGGAAACATTTTCCCACTCAGTAAATAGGCTTAATAGTTTAGAAATTCAATGGCCTTGACCAAGATCTGTGTAGGAGCTGAAGAAAATATGCGATATATTCTATTTTTGCCAAGTCAGCAATGACATAGGAAGTATTTTATAGGGAGTGTTGGTGGGTGTCTCTACCTTTACTGATTGTTGTGGTTGGCCACCTGCCAACATTTTAAGTAGTTGGAGAACAGCCTGAAAATGTTTCAAATACATGAATCAATTTACATTATTCGTCTACTTCCTGAAGTGGCGCTGGTGGGGCAGGATGTGCTTCCACACAATCTGCACCTGTATTTTCTACAAATCCTTAGACTCACTTTACTCCTTTGCATTGGAACGAATGCTGGCTGTTAGAAGGAAATATCATTACATTTCATTGTGGAAATTACTACAATGCAATAATGATAATAGTAAAGGAGTTGAATGTGAAGGAAGAAATGAGTTGGACTTTTTGTTACAACATAACAAAAAATGATGCTTATTTGTTAATATGGTGCATTGCCAATAACTGCAATATCATTAAATTAATGCACCAGTAGGACTCAGCCATGACATTCATATCCTAGATGATGACATCACTGATATGGTGGGTTCTTCTTGGTAGAACCACTGCAATAGAGTGCTGACCATACACGGAATTTGACATTTGACCAAAAACGCTGTTTCATACTCGGCCTGTCAATATGCAATCATCATGAATTGTAGGCCTATGCTACTAATGAACACCACCTCCACTACACATCTGAAAACAAGCGCACCATCAGAAATGAAAGGAAACAGTGCCTTACCTATACAGTAGCAAACATATTTTTTTCCGTCCTGCGTAGATGTCCACGACTTTTTCGGATGACAGCTTGTGGTTTTGGCAAATCATTTAACTTTCCAATCGGCCCACACTAAAAAAAACTTCAAATGGATTTTCCAATAATTTATCTCGGGAATGCTCCAGGCTACTTTGTTGGTTTATTGGATAGTGTCATGTTCCTTAAGCCAATATATTTGAATCAAATTATATGGATAAATTTTGTGTACCAGGGGCTATTAATTCACCACTTTAATTACATATTTACAGTAGATTTACGTCAGTGGTGCATTAATACACAATTGTTATTTGTGCAGAACGAGCTTTAGTCAGGATTTGTTGCAGTGGCATCTTTCAGCCACTGGGGGCAAGTGAACACTGGTCTTCCCGCAAACTCTGGGTATGGTGCTGACTAGAAATTAAACACCCCCCCTGGCATGGCAGGAACCTGATTGGACCACAAAAGTAAAATTAGATTACAGCATTTTGAATTATAGAAAACAACATCATTCTTAACTTTGTTTGAAAAAAAAAAAAATATTGATAAAATCCCACTCCACAAAGCTTGTCTCTCATGTTTCAAGCTACTGATAAAACTGTCCACCATTTTACAGGCGATCAATCCGGGGTGATGGAGTTGATGGTTATTTGTGGCTTGCAATCTTCACATTTTTTGTGTATTTTCTCAGCACATACCCTGTTAGTGATTATGTGGGTATTGTCCTCTGTGAGTAGCCCTTTCATGTTTTCGTTTTTGTGTTCCTTGAGTGAATCCGACTGAGCAGTTGTCATGCAGCGTCTACTTGTTATCTCAGCTGGCCAATAGAGTGTCCGCAGTCACTGCCATGTCCTCAGCCTGTGGTCTCTGTATCTTTAGACAGGAAGATAAATGTGACTGCTATGGGCAGCATCGTTATTAATGAAAAGTGACATCATCGCGTGGTCTGCTAAACAGCAATCAGGCCTCTCTCTCTGCAGCTCTCAATGCAATCCAGATGTCCGTTTGATTAAAGGCTTAAACAAGATTGGAGAGGGTGAGAGGGGGGGGGGAGGTATAACACAGGTCAATTCTAAAACAAAGAGTTTTATAAATTTCTCTTAAAATAAAAACATATGGCTGGAAAATCCCCCATGCAACCCCTACCCTCCCCATTTCTTCTCTGCTGGCCGTCTCCTGCTTTCAAGCAGCAGCACTTGATAATCTGCATGAAAATTCTTGTCTAATTGGATCCACTACTCATTGTGAAACATTAAAGGTTTACTACTCTTAATAGTTGTGGGAAGTTCACATACTGAAACGTACTTTTTCTCCCTTATTGCAAGTTAATTGCACCGTACATGTTTACTTTAAGGGATACCTTTTTCAAATGAATCAATTTCTCTGTCCATTTTTGTCAGAATTGTAACATTACTGTGTATATATGATCATAACGAAACAAGATTTAATGACATTTTGCATAAAAATGCCTTGAATCTCCCTTTAGATTTTGACCTTTTTTGATCATTTTGATGTTTTGATTGTCTTTACTATATATCCTGATTAATCAGTTTAGTTATACAGTAGATTTATCCCACCATTCTAGTCTCGACTAACAAACCCCTGTTCCCCTCTTTCCCTCCCTTTGTATCAGCTGCCAAACCTGCACAGTCGCATCTATGGAAATTGCAATGGGGGTGGAGAACAGTCAATACTGAGAGTGTCTAACTGTATACATACTGGTATGAGAGGAATAATGGGACATTATTTTGACTCAGCGTATCTACCTCATTTTCTCTCAAAAATAATTGAGAGAACATTTCAGCAGGTTGTCTGAATCACAAGGCACAGAGGCCTTGAAACCTTCAAAGTGACAGATGTAGTCATTTGGCAGTGTCACCAAGGACTGGTCTCCAGTCCAGTGAAGAGGGTTTTAGGTAACTGAAAAAAAACACAAACAAAAAAACACACCTGTCATGGATCAGGATGAATTAAGTCTACACAGTTTTTTCCCTTCTCTCCCCAAGTAGCATTTGACCTGTTCTGGCCACAAGAAGAGCCAGGCGGTTTGGACTTACTGCAACCTGAACTGCCACATAAAATGACTCACCTGACGCTGACTGGGCGTGACCATCCTCAGCTCACATTTTCCCCCACCAATTTTTACGAGAGCAAAGCCAAGGTTGAAACTGAAGCACAAACCCACCCAGTGCTTTTCGGCCAGTTGTTTTCTTTAGTGTACATGTTGCTGATGCAGGATGGATAGAAGGATGAAAAATGAGAATCAATGACTCACTTTATTTGCTTTATCCAGTCTAGCAGGCATGATGTTTATCAAGTTTCTATGGCTGCTCTGAGGGTGTCCTTGGTGTGTGATGCTCTGTCTCCACCATGTTTCCATGGCTGTGATGCCATGAAAAGCCCAAATACCACCAGGAGATATTATTTTTTTTGTTTTGAGGGCATAGGACAACAGAGACAAACACACAGTACTGTAATGGGGCTTCGACCCCTTGAAGAAAACTTTGGGGAACTCCCTTTTCTGTGTGTCAAGCTCTCCCATTCCCACTGGGCCAAATGTTACACATGCTCCTAATGAAGGGGAAATCATCACTCACTGTCTGTGCTGCCGTCAGAATTGCAATGATGCTATCTGTTGGTGTAAGCTTGACGGGTGCCACACATGCAGGCTGCAGGCCCCATGAGGGTGGAGGGCCATGAAGGACCTTGAGCCAGTGGCAAAGCGAGCATGAGTTGCACAGGGAAAGGTAGTGCAGTAGGAGGTAAAGGATGATCTCAAGCAAAAACACTGAACAAACAGCTAAACAGGGAGTGTGTGAGGCTTGTCCATCAACTTGTTTGTGTATTTGCTTTACCAATTAATCGCTTGTTTATTTCTCTGCATGCCGTCTGATTTTAGAGGTGGAATTCTCTTCAGAGAGGGAAACATTTTCAAATGTTTTTCCCCGTTTTGAGGCAAATACCACTCACTTTAAGAATAAACATATAATGTTGCTCTAGCCTACAACAGTCAGTACTTGTTAACATGACTCGACTCCCAGTAGAAACCACAACACCAAGAATCTGTGATAGAATCAAGATGTACAACCTGGGGCTGCTTTGTTGACAACGAATGGATGACTGAATTTGTGGACTTACTTGTTTGAGATTCTGCACGCAAATGAGTTTCTTTCCAAAGCAATGATAATCTATCTGAAGAAAAAGTACCTGTGTTCACTAAAGATCATCCCGGGTGCTGTTGCAGTCACTTTTCCCATGTTTTCGAATTCAATCTCAGTGGGGCTGTATATCAATGTGCTTCCACACATTTCAGCAAGCAGTAGTGAACACTAATGCAGATGAACAGGAAGCACATATTTGAGTTCTGTGATTTAACTCTCTATCAGACTAAATCAATGCTGAACTCTTAATACTCAGTGGTTCATGCTATTGATGTTAATATCAAAATTAGGAACATTTTTAATAATTCTGTCATTCTTTCATTTTTAATTTTCATCTTAAATGATGTGGATAACATTTGTTATTGCAATTGATTTCATCATCATCCTGCCTTATCTGGTCAATGTGTGAGAAACATTTTTCAACTCATACGTTTTGACTGATATTTCAACATTCCTATTCAGCCTACAATTGCATCCTGTCATCTATTTGTATTGTGTCATGTGTAAGAGGTGAATATAGTCAGTGGAAAAGCTGATGATAGCTTGTTATGTGTCGGCAACAACAGAAATGCTATCAGCGAAAACAAAAACATCTTACCATTTAGAAAAAAGCTCAACTGAACCCGCTACATGAAAAAATACAATTATGGGAAACTGTAATTGGCTGCAAATTTACCATGATAAATATTTTAACTCCAACAGCGATTTGGAAAAGATTGCAATGTAACTGCCTCATTTACAGGAGTAAAATACAACAAATATCTCTGTCTCTGTTTAGACATCTCGAATGTATCATATCAGGAGGGACTTCTCCTTTCTAAACACAGCCAAATTTCTCTTTCCTCGCTGGTCCAAAGAGACATGCCAAGCCACCCTCGGGTCTCTGTGTGTCTAGCTCCCGTTTGAAGTTTATCTAACTTCCACATGTATATGTTTCCCCCAACAGAGTAAATAATGATTCCCTCTGTCTACTTATCATCCCACCCACTGCACATGTTATTTATTATGAAATGACACCTCACTGTCCAGGGAAACTACTGCAATGAACATGATTCATACAACCAGACTATGAGACACTGGAAGACTGGAAGACCATTAAAAATCCTATCATCATCATGTCATAGTTGGTGAACTACAAGTAGGAAGTTGGATAGCCGTCTAGAAAAGCTTTACACTGCTGTAATAATGATCAGTCCAGTCAAGACCAAGCTTTATCCAAAATGTGTCATGATTATTTTTCACATGCATTATCTAAATGTTATCAAAGTCAAACAAACAAACAACATTTCATTGTACAGTATGACTGTAAGTGATGCTGCACATTTGACAATAAATGACTTGAACATTGAACAAAGTGAATGATAATGCAATCAGGCCTTCTTTAGGGTCAAACACCATAAATATTTAACATTTTACTTCCAGTGGATAGCGATGGGACTCGGGTCTGTTTGACTATGAGCAAAGAGAGCACTTATCAATGCAATATAACAAAAGAATGTTGCAGGCTCACATGATCTGCTCAAAATGCTGAAAATATCCTGAAACTTGCAGATGCCCGAGGTGAAATGGCATTGGTTGAAAAACCTCTTGAAAAACATCCAGCATGCAATGTTTATGAAACTAAAGCCTTAAGAGCCTGGAAATTTCATCTCGGTGATAAGTTTCCTTTTTGGATAGTTTCAATCTTTGAATGCACTTAGATACACATTCTAGCTGCTTTGAAGACTGGAGGTGGACATATGGCTTCCCCTTTCCTCCCTTCAATTTACTGATACATACCAGGTGTTAAACTTTTCATGTTGCACTCTTGAGATAGAAGATTCATTCCAGGAAAGAAATATTGGTGTGCTATGGTGAAAGAGAGCTATTTTTTTTCAAATTCATTATAATTTCTTTGTCTAAAAGGCAAAGCGTCTGTTGCATCCCATGTGGCCATCAGATGTTTCTGTTCTTACCATTGTGCTAAGACAATTTATTATAATGGAGTCCCAACTCGTAGAGAGGCATGAATTTTCTTCTGACACATACTGTGAAGGCCAATAGTGCAGTGGACAATATGAACAAAAAGTGCAACAGAAAAGAATGCAGTGCATAGATAACTATACTGATCAGATAAGAAGGACGGCATGTTCATTGCCTGTCAAGTTAAGCTGATGGGTGTTACCTTTGCCTCCCTTGAAAGTCGAGGGGTCTTCAATATCACAGGCTCTCAGGCTTGACAGAAAAATGTGCATGGAAGCCGTGGGGTGAAATTCTGTGGTAGTTGTTTTGAATTTATCACAGTGATAGAGTCATAGTAGCCATGGTGTGCCTACAATTTGGGTGTCAGCCAACTGCTGCAGCATGGGAAAAATATTTTTAAACGCCTAATTTCTCATCTAATTTTTAGTCCCTATAGAGCAGAGGCGGTTTGACAATGAGCTGCATGACATTAACACAACGCCAGCACTCCAAGAGAGGTAATCAACTGAGTTTTTAGCAACAGATTTGCCAGGGCAGGCCCTTGTCATGTTAATCAGCATAGGTAACATCAACCCAGTATTATTCATCCCCCAAACCAGCAATAATAATGGTCTGTCCTCATCAGACGCAGATGAATCATAGGTGTGACTCCCTCGCCTCAAAGCGCAAATCCCATTACACTTTGTTATGTTTTGCTGCTTCCAAATGATCCAGTACTAGATGTGCAAATCTATACCAGCAGTTCACTAACCTTCTGTCAGCCCATATTGGGTGTAAATCCTCTAAACAATGTTAGGGAGTGTTTTAAACCTGCAGTGAGTGGAATGTAGTAACAGTAATGGTCTTGCCCTATCAGGAGGGAGAAGGAGAACAAATGGAACCGGTAGATGTCAACATTCCTGTGAAGTTTGTGTCACTCTTTTTCATAATCACATTTAAAGCTTTAATCAGATTAAGCATGTACAATACAAGCTTACCCCATGTGTGGTCTCCTACCCCAAACCCCCACCCAAATCCTATTATTCCCCATTTTGATTACAGGATAATACCTGTGGGATATTGTATCATTATTGTTGTTAATGTTATTAATATACAGCTGATTGACATTTAGAGCACATGATTTTCATGTGTCATGTCCAATTGACTTTCAATAAGCCAAACATTTGGACGCGCTTTGTTACAGTAAATACAGTAGTAGCGTATTTGGATTGGAAAGTTTAGGCACTACCCCTTACATTCCTCACAAGCTTTCAACTAATTATTAGGTTTTGGTAGTCAAGTATCCGCAGACAGAGTGGTTTGGCTTATAATAAATAATAATAAATAATAAATCTGAAGAAAATGGTTCATCTTTGTAAAGGTGAATAAAGTTTATTCTGATTCTGTTGCTGTATACAGACTTCCATTCTCAATTTCCAACACTAAACCCTAAAGCATGTTGCTGTAGGTTTTTCCCTGTGAAGTTTTAATGGGCTCGACTCATGTTATTTTCTCTACTGTTCAGATTGCTAAATCAAACTGTTTCTAATGAGGGGGAAGTGAGCGCAGGGAGAAGCAGGGAGGTCTTCGGAAACTCAGCCACTGAAGGTGTGAAAGATGAGGACAGATGTTGTGTTGTCTCCGATGGTGAGGTCACTTTGATGACTTTGACCTCATAAGCACGAGTCAGCAGGACTCTTGCAGCCAACAGGTCATAAATATATGCCTGGGATTGGGAGGCAGACATTACCAACATAGCACTGCATGACCTAATGATCTGGCAAGCTATAGGCAGTGTAGTGTGTTGTTTTGGCGTGCCCATATGACCATTCATTCACACTGCACACTAGATTTACTTTTCAGTAGTAATAAAAGAAAATATGATACCGCTGAAGGAGTGTATAATTCATACATGAGTGAATTTCTATATTATACCAATGCGTTCTCACAGTAATGGTCGTACAAAAAGTTATGCACCCTTGTACTATGTGTGGCCAGCCCCATAACATATCACTGCACATGCACCAAAATCAAATTAAACTATTTTGGTTGAGGGTAGACAAGTAAAACAACTTTGGTTAAGGCTTGGCTGAAGGTTATGGGTAAGGTTAGGCAACTAAAACAATTTGGTTAAGGCTAGGGTAAGGTTATGGTCATGGTTAAATAAGGAAAACCTTCGCTGAAAATTAAAGCTTTACTCACCGCTGTAAACTTCTTTGCACGGGTTAGGGTAAGGGTTAGTGTTAAGGGTTAGTGTTAGGGTTAAACCGGGGCACAAGAGTCAAAGGCAGGTGTATACACCCTTCCACCACCTCGCCCTTACTTCCACTGTGCAATTTGTATGTCAAACTACTGCCTGTTTCAGTCACGTGACCTCTCTGCTTCCTGTTTCACACAATTACAAGAATATCATATGAAATGACGCTACATTACTTTACATTATATGGGAACAGGCTGCAATACACCGACTCCTTCAGACAGCAAAATAGTCATATATGCACATCCTAATTATCCAATTCACCCTAAATACTTCCATTATTTTCTCCAACATTTCCACATAACTTTATCTTTGCCTGGTATACGATCATGTGTGGTGGGGGAGGGGAGGTACTGTATGTGGAATAAGTAGACAAATTTTTATCACTCCTTAGATAGCACTCCTTTTTCCAGGCAGAGCATAGCACAGACGTTTTCTGAAAGAAAAGTGAAAATCGTAATGAATTGTGGACCTGTTATTGTCTAGTGTTGTCCTTGACCTAATACTAACGCAATAGCAATGAAATTACAAATAAGTCAATTAAACACTTTAAGCTCTCATTAGTGTTGGTCTGACTCCTTAGTCATTGAATAAACTACAAAACAATAGTAATAGTAATAGTAAATAAATAGTAATACACTGCCCACCATTGGTAAGAATGCATCATTACAGTGTGATCACCACTACCTCACCACTACTTCCATCACCTAGCCCTACAGGGTTTTTTGGGGGGACTGCTTAGTGTGAGCTTTGTTCTCTTTAGAGTACAATGACGTCCGGGGACCACAAGTCTAATGACGTTCAGAACCGCGCTCATGTTCTTCCCCTGTTGTTTTGCAAAATGACTGTATCAGTGATCACGTCCCCAAACAGGTCAGGCAATTCCAGTTGCGAAGCCGCATGGAGGATTTATTAGAACCAGATGGGCTGTGCTCCCTTACAAGCTCGGTCGAGTCGAAAAACACTGGGCTGGCTTCTCCCAGGCCTGCTCTGGGGGAACGGAGAGCGGCTGGTCCACCCATTTCCTTTCCTTGCCCTTCCCAGGCATGTCAGAGAGGAGCCAAGCCAAAAAAATCAGACCTGCAGTGGCTTTTGGACAGGCCAGGACTCGAACAGTGTGGTAATTACGGATGGCAAGAGGGAAGGTGTGCGGTAGAGAGGGGGGGCTGCCAGGCGGAATCATCCCATGCCAAGGGCTTTAAAAGACCCACAAGGGAACTAAAAGAAAATAAACAAACAGATTGCTGAAAAGCTGAAAAGCATAGGCCGTTTTTTCTTGACATTCCCTTGACATTGATTGTCAAAGCAGAAGTAGCTGTGGCTGGGGTTCTTGAAACTCGATGATGATAAACAGTAACACAATAGAAGACATATCAGACCGCTGGGGTGTGAACGGGGATGTGTGAGGGAATGTTGAAGAAGCTATACTGTCAGTATCAATGTGACCCGAGGATAGAATGGTTGCAGATCCACCGTCTTACCTACAAGGCCAAGGTCCCATCTCGTGTACCATACCGCCACGGCCATTTCCCACTTTAAAGTCCTTCAATTATTGCCAACAGCAATTTACACTTGTCCTTACAACTCATTCACTTCTGTCCAGCCACCTGTTTTTCATTGGCCAGACATACTTCTGGTATCCCTCCACATCTCTTAGCTGAAGCAGCCGCTCTGGTCCTATGGCTGGGACGTGGCTGGCAGAAATACAGTTCACAGCGGTTTTCAAAAGGCCTTCTCTTACACTGTGCAGGACCCAAAAGAAATTATACTTATCTACATTTTGGTGAAACCACATAGCTTGTACGCTGTTACCAATTATGTAATGGTTCAATGCCAGGAGGATGTTCTGTTATTATGAGGGGTTAACAGAATTGATATCCAATGCCTTTTCCAATTTTGACGAGCTGAAATTAATTGGATTATTTTTTATGATTGGGTTTTCCAACCAAACTGCTTGAACCTGTGTTAAAACATATTAGCCTATATGTGAATAAAGATATCTTACAGATGTTTAATGGTGGAGTAGATTCACTGCAAACATTAAATACACCCAAGGCCTGGCTAGTGGGGTTTAGGTGTCTGAGTCTGAGCTTTGGGCCGTCAAGGCTCACTTCTCCCATTCTCCCACTGGTTCCTTTTGACATGTCTGCATGAATGACAAACAATATTAGGTGTTACAGAGGATGAATCTGCAGAATGATTCATTCTCTCCAGTTTGGGTGCAAAGCATTGCCAAACTTTATTTGCTCATTAAGAGCATTGCTTATGATCCTTCACAGGGACCAGAAACGTTTCAAAGACATTTCCAAACAGGTGGAGAAACTTATGAGCATGGGTGGATTTCCTGAGGAGAAGCATAAAATAGTGCAGAAAACTGGAAAAGCGGTACAAGTCCTATTAGAAGGGTCTGGCGTTTTCTCCTGTTTGTAGTAAAGCAGTGGAATAATATAACATTACACAATTTTGTTTTGGGTGGCCTTGCATATCCCCCCCAAGAAAATATAAACAGCCGCTGTTCAGGGAATGCCCAAACATAATTCATTGCTCTAGCAGGGATTTTTCCTTGCAGCTGCCATATTTTGCCATGACAAGTACATGTCTCAGAAGGATCACGGTGGAGAAACATTGGCCAGAAACACAGTTGATTTACTCCTTCAGTTGGTCAAAATGAGAGGGGGTTTTGTTGCTAGACACAGATTGAGGAAACAGGTGAGTATCAGGGCCAAACCCAGCAAAACAACTTATTTCTGAGCTACTGTTTCTTCACGTCAAGGACAGAGACATGTCTACAGCACACTGGCTTGTGATATACAGAATGAGAAGTTAATGATGGGACAGATGGTAAACTGACTGGGGACCTAGGGAGAGGAAAAGGCATGGTTATTCCTCATTCTAAGGTTTTTGTTCAGCACCATTTTGACGTGCATTAGTTCAATCATTTGCCCACTGAGTCTATAATACTTGGATGAGATCAGACGTGTTGGATTTACATGCCATTTAAGTGCACTCTAGTGTGCTACATTGCGATGCCCAGGAACAACCAGCAGCCTAACAGGCTGTAAAACCAAGCCATTACAAGGGCATTTGCCTGTGATATGCCATTCAAAAGGGAGGATGTTGGTCAAATAGTAAGAGGGTCAATTCAATAAATAAGTGAAAAGGTGTCAGGGCATTCATAGGTTACACACGTTAGAAATGTTGAGTTTGTGGTTTCATTCAAAATATATAATGACTCATTAGGCTTAAAGTCTGCTGGTGAAAGTCAGCACCCTGCAATTCATCAAACAAACTCAAAGTTTCTAAAGGCAAAAGACAGCAGAGAGTTGAGCCTCAAAAGAGAGATGATTTTTCAATGAAGACAATAATAACGAGATAATAATAATGCTTTTTCAAAGTTAAAGCACTAGCAGTAGCGACAATAACACATAGAAGACCATATTAATTTAGTCAATGTCTGGTATTAGTTGTTAAAAGATCAAAACAATTGTATGTATTAGGAGCATACATGTGTTATAAATGAAATATATGGTGTGAAAACTATTTGAAAAAACCTTACCAAATGGTCTGTGATATTCAGATACTCAGATTTGTATCAGTTCCAAATAAAGTTTTCTTGAATAAAAAGTATCAGCTGAGTAAACATTTTTTTTTATCATTAGTTTTTGATAAATGGTGAAAACAAACTCAGACTTGACTAGTGGACTCAGACTTTTGAACCCCACAGTATAAAATTATTTTTGAAAAATGGGCAAACATTTAATGACATGCCTTTACAGCAGCTGGTGTGAATATGATGAATGTAGGCCATGGTTCAAAATGAAAAACCATTTAGTTACATGCATGTGCTGTACTACCAGAGCCAAAATTTGCAAAAGACACACAAATAACTTGCAACCCCTCATGAATGTGAAATCATCTCCCTCTCTCCTGAAGGTTGGCGCGAGCTCTCCTGTCAAAGCAACACAGAGCCTCTTGATGTGGTCTGTCATTTCCTCTGAGTTGGCCTTGCTACAGGACGGGGGTTCGAGGAGTGTGGGAAAAACCAGTGTGAAAGGGAAGAGAGGAAGTGTGTATTTATCTCTGTTGGTGGGGCATGATTCCCACTTTGATGTGTCTGCAGACCAGCTCCTGGACCGCCTTGTGGGCAGCAACAGGCATAAGGTCACTTTGTCACCCACAAAGGTTCCAGCATGATGCTTGGGCAGCACCTGTCTAGATAAAAGGCAAGAAAATACTTATTTTTCTTGCCTCAACCTGACCTTAGGTTGAGTCAACAATGTTGACAAAATCCTGACATCTCAAGACTTGGTAAGCTGTGTTACACTGTAAGTGAAAGGTCATCACAAAAAATATCCACAGATGACATTCCTATTACTTTACTGACAAGAAAACCTGCCACTTTCAACACTTATTGAAAATGCTTTCTTTCTAAATTCAAACAGATTATTCTTTATTGATCACACAAGAGCACCAATAGGTTTATATGTTAGGACAAGACAAACACCAATGAACCACAAAGGGTTTCATGGGGAACTTTGAGGGATATGAAATCATGGGGTTTGGTCTCCTTTGTAGCTATCCATCTTCTATCCATCTCAAATTCTTAGTCACTGAGCAAACAATCCTTTATTTGCTCTTCTATTTAGCTGGGAGTGGCTGATTAAATGATCTATTTTCCATTGTCTGGAAAATGGTATATTCAATTACAGCACAAGCTGCATGTCAACACCTCCCCAAGTGTACAGCATGAGATAATACAGTTATGCTTCAGATGTCTGTGTGTCTTCAAGAACAATCTGTAGGCTACCCAGACTTCAGTCTGTGTTCGTAGTGATGTGCCAAATGAGGGTCTCTTGCCAGGAAGTGTTTCCCAAGGTTCAATCACATCTGATGTTTGGTAACCCTCACCTCATGCGTGCGTATCTATACTCAGGATTTCCAGCTGAAGGTACACCCAGGCCGTCTCCACCTCCTTCTGAGTGTGTATGGAGGAAGTCGGTCAGCGAGAGTGCAAGTGGCACATGGCAGTGAATGGTGGCCTGGGAGCAGATTAGCCGCTCCTGTGTCTATCTGGTGCTGACAGTTCACACAGGCCTTTTTTCCACTGCCCCTGGGCGTATCAACATACAATTTCCCTTCTCAGAGGGCTCTATCTTTCAGCCTCTGGGCTAAAAACGTGAAGGGAGATTCAATAATATAAAACAGATAAATGGCTTGAAAACAAAATCCTACAAAGGTAACTGTCTATTATTTATCAAATCCATGCAATTTGCAATAAATAAGAGTCCCACATTATGTGTAAATCATCATCTGCGTTGAACAGGTAAGCAGAGCCGGGCCTTAAACCTGAACACACAGGCAAAGGGACCTCTTTCACAACAACTTTAGATGAACACTGATCCCTTGATGGGACCAATCCTCATCTCATTTCCAATAAACATCCCCCATGAACCAAGCTAACATCTGGGGGAACAACAGCAAAATCATTTTTATTGGAAATGCATGCAAGTGTCATTGTTACATTTTTTCCATTTCCTACAGGGACAAAAAAATTAGTCACACCTAGAACTCAGTATGTGTTTCTCTACTCATCTTTGGCAAAGTTGGCTGAAACATTTGTTTATTGTGGCATTTTGAGGTCAAAAACATGCTGCGATAAGCATCCGGTTTCTAAATCAGAGTGGTTCCCACCAAGCCCACCCTACGCCTTCGGCCCACACTGACTTCTCAGCATGTGTCCCAACCATCCCATTAGAGCAGCCATCTGCTTCATTATCTTTATTAATGATGTTCCTTTTCTCTCCGTCACATCAGCAGTTTTCACTTACGGTTCTGGTGATACCGGTCATTAGGACAGCTCCAAGTGTGGGATCCCATCTGGAGTCTCTCACATGAAATGCTGTCAGGCCACGGAGGTTACTGAGGCTCCAGCTAGCTTTCAACAGTCGCTTCAACCAGGTCCCAATGTTGTGGAATGTGGCACTAAGAGAGACAGAGAGTCTATGGGTTGTGAATCTCCATATGGATGGATCACGCACAGGGAAAAATGGTTATACTCTTTGGAAAAGCCTTGGAGGGGAGAATTAATCTTCAGAGTGGATGTAGGGGACAGAGACAAGCTCAGAATTCATTACAAGGGAAGGAGGTTCTCATCTCAGCTGAGAAAGAATTCCCCAAACATGATAAAATTTGATATGTCCTTCCAACTTTTAATCATTTGTACATATCAACTTGCAAAGCATCTTTTAAAAGAAAAACATCCCGTTGTTACTGATTAACTGATAGTGTTGGGAGCCTCGACAGAGATGGAGTGCTACAGGTTTTCCATTTGGAGTCACGCACAGTCATGTCATTGCTTAAAGGAAAGTCACCCCCTGTAGATTAACAATCCCGGAAAGCGCTAGAGTTTTGGAGAACGGGTTCAAGCACCTGACATCCCATGCTGGGGTGGAAATGGGGTCTTTTATACAGAGTGGCAAGGGTGTGGTGCTCCGAGCTGGGAGACCATTAAACTGTCACCACTCTATTTCTACTACAAAAGGTTTTTCCTCGTCCCCTTTTTTCCCAGGTAATGATGAGATTTCTGAGGTTAGTCAACCAATTTGCCATTTGTGCAATAACATTGTATTTGCAGCTACTGTTGAGCTGCAAAGAGTGGCTGCATATGTGTGTGTGTGTGTGTGTGTGTGTGTGTGTGTTGGATGTTGTATGTTGTATGCCGACACATACCAGGTCAAATACATTTTCTAACTGACAGATGGAAAATCTACATCTCTTTAATAAAGTAGAATTATAGTCCTTCCCGAGGAACAATTAAACCGATTAAACATAACTGCCAGGTATGTCCGTAGTATAGCACAGGGACTGTGTGCCAATCGGTTACTATAGCAACAAATGTTTTGCGTTAATCACTGTCAACTTACAGTTTACAGCTTACTTAAATCAAGGGTTTCACTCCAAAGTGCAGTTTTGCTCTTATTACCATTCTATTTTAAGACCGGGCGTTGTTGACAAACCTTTAATTTTGTCACAGGGAAGGAAATGTCACCTTAATTTTGAAAAAAAACAAAAACCTTTTTTCATTAAATGTCTTTATGAGGAATGTCTTTACCCTTTGAGATGGATGAAGATAAAGAAACAAGAGATTGGAATGAAACATGAACAAAATCTCTCAGGCAGTGCAGTCAGGGTGCTATATGACAACCTCAATCATTCCCATCTGACAGGAAGTCAGGATGGTTACTGTGATCATAAAACCATCCTGACCTTAAACACATGGCCTTTACCCTGAGATGTGCCTGTCTGCCTGCCCGGCTGGCTCGCTGCACAACAGAACCAGAAGATACAGCAGCACCACCTTGTGTTGTGGCAGAGTCAAAGGTTAAAAGGTGTTAAGGATTAAAGTTTTCATCATGATCAATGTTTCCTTTTGATAGGGAAACTAAATTCCAATTCTTACTGCCAATCTGCCGAAGGAGAGAAAAAGACGGTGCCAATATTGTAACTCAAGGATTAAAACGTAGATGCTCTCCATTTTGGTAATTTACATTATGCAATAAAGAAGCAATAGATCACCATAACTCATGAGCACCTAATGCCATCTTTAAAGATGAAACTAATTCTACTCGAGAAGTTCACACAGAGCCAACCTATGACAGAGCTGGATGGTATGAGGGCATCCCCCCAGCCTTTGTGTCTTATGCTAAGAGAAGAGTAGAGTGGCGTGTGTTGGCTATTCCCCCAGCCAAATGCAGCCAGACACTGAATTGTTCTGGCATAATGAGAACCTGCTGCAGATGTCTGAGGTATTACCTCATAGCGAAGAACACGGCTTCCCCAGCTAACAGTCCCAGCTAACAGCCCCAGCTGCCTGAATCTGGATTCTGTTCCACTTCTGATCAATTGGGAGCTCCCTGCGCTTACAGCCACCACTCGTACCGTATATTGAACAAATCAAACAGGGGAGGGGTGCTGGGGGTAAGATTCACTCTTCCATCATTCTTTTTGTTGAGTGCGAGCCAGGTTTCTGCATGAAATTGGCTGAAGTGCACGTATTAGGGCCTCACACCCAAGGTCGTCCTTGAGAAATTGCTTCCTTGTCACAGATATGTACTTTATTCACTTGAGGCTCTGGGCTAGAATCGTAGGCCCTCCACCTTGTTAATGGATGTTTCTCTACTACGCTCCTGTCATGGATATACACGTACAATCACATACACATACAAAAAGCACTTTGAACTGCCTTGTGTATGAAAGGTGCTATACAAATAAACTTGCCTTACCTTGCCTTGCCTATAATCACTAGAGGAGCCGGTAAAGTGAATGTATGCTCTGTAGTATCAGACATGAAAATGTACATGCAAAGTACTGCACTCTCATGTTCAGAGTTCATTCAGAAAATATGAGTGGATTAGAACATATAAAATATCATATAAGAAGGCATTGTGTGGCCATTGTACAGGCAGTGTTACGTCTGTGTGCACATCCCCAGTGGCATACTATCACCAGACTCAGAATAAAATCACATGAGGGACAGGCCGGGGATCAAGGCCGTCTCCAAGGTCTCGCAACTGCTTGAATCTAAACTTAAGGTCATTCCTCTGCAGCTCGACCAATTACGCACGCACGCAGCTCTGTCGATTCTCAGCCAGACGCTTTGGCTGAATTGTTCCAGCACATCCTCCTGTGGGTTTACATTGGAAATATGGGCTGCCAACGACTGACATTTTTTCATCCACCACCGATACACAGAAAAAGAGGGGAGGTAGGGTGTTAGGGATTGATTTTGCGCGTACAGGTTAAGGGCTGTCTGATATAAACTTGCATTGTGGCCGAGGTTGCAGCCTCTCTCTTCTTTTCTTTTTTTTATTTGCAGTGATATTTGATCACTTTATAGCTGGAATAACAAAACACTACTAAAACACTACACTGAATATTGGACTGGGACACATTATAGACATGTGTCAAAAGCTCACTTACCCTATAAGTGTACCCATCTGTGATTGGGAAACGTAAATGATTGATGGTTCATTCAATGACATATCACTGCTAGTATGTCTAAAACATGAAGCCAACACATTTTAGTAATTTCCACATATCCAAGAAAATGTATAATGACTTACTCTCCGATACTTTCTCAGGGATGTGAATGCTTTTAGTGTCTGAGACTTAGTGTCATTGACATCAGGCACATATTTCTAGACACTCTTTGGTGGGGTGAGTCATCTGACTTGTCTGTATGTGTGTTCCGCAACCCCCGGTCCCTGTAGAGAATCTCGTTACAAGGAAAACGGCGGTGATTGTTTTGTGTGATGGGAGGAGGAATCTAGATATGTCAAAGCATAGACGCACACTGTGTTGGAAATTATGAGGACACCTCCAAGTGTAAGTGATATTAATGACCAGACATAAGCAAAGAGACTGCTGTGGCAGTAGTGACGTCAATCCAGCACAACTATCAGAGGTGTGCTTCTGATTTTCAAAATACAAATCAATTGAATTACAGTCTCATATCTGGCTTTTATGTCAAAAGCTTCCAGTAACTCCATTAGAAAAGGCAGGATCCAGGGGCCATCTGTCTTCTATAAAGCACTGAAGAACATCGTCACAACGTACCTGACACCAGTTTGTATTGTAGATTGAGGTCATGTGACCTGCGATGTGATCCTAGACGAGCACTCTAATCTTTGGAGGATTCATGAATACAGACCCAGAGTAGGATGAGTGAAATTGTCATAAATGATGGGTGTCATGCAGCAGTCATTTAGATGCAAGAGCAAATGGACACATCTTTCCTCAGTCTCAACAAACTGCAGCATTGGTTTTTGTTAAAGAATCGTTCATTTGAGTTTTTGATTTGTCTAACCTGAACAAAATCCTTGAAACAGTTATCCTGCAGGCTTGAATATTTTGTCCCAGTTTCTAGCCTTTATTCCCATTATTGTTTTATTGCAGCTGAGGGGCAAATTTTACAACCTATGCTGTTGAACCCAATACAATCAAATCCAATACAATAAATCAATACAATAAAAATGCTGTGAGATGATGCTCATGGTTTTCATGCAAGTAATGCCCCCATCAATGCAAAGTAATGAGCTACATTACCAGGAGGAAGCTGTTTGTACACGCTAACATCCTAACATCTACCGCTTCCGAGTGTGAAGTCACTTATTGTATGCCTGACAGTGTCACACAAACTTTCCCCCACAGGTAAGAGTTGATGATGAGCTTTTTAATGAATCCCACATTGTTTTCTGTTACATGTATGTAGCATTTCAAGAAAGGAATACATGTATACATGTATGTATATGTATATGTATATGTATATGTATATGTATATGTAGCTAGGTTAAGTCAACTGGTGCACAAAAAGTTTAATTTCAGACCCCTTTTAAAAAATGGACATGCTCTGTTCCAATTGAAGGCCCCCAGACAGAGGGTGTCCATTTTGATTTATGGAGAGGAAATAGTTGCGTTCTCCTTGCGGGTGGGCCTGTAAAACCCATGTCCCCCTCACTCTGGCCTGGCGGCCTTGTGTAAGCTGCAGCGTAAGCCCAATTCACAGGAGGTCACCATCCCCAATAGTCAGTTGCAAGTCTTAAATTACGGCTTGGTCATTGTAGAGAAATATTCCCAGATGTAGCTTCAGTTTGCGGAGTGAACCAGAAAGAAGATACTCGATCCCCCCAAAAAACTCCAAGGAGGAAGGGGCTGTCCTTTGCATGTCATTTTATTGGACAGAATAGAGTGAATCCCACTGATTAAAGCTGGAAAATCGATTCAAAGAGCAAATCCAATACACAGCGATTGCTTAAGCTGATCTACAAGACAATAAGCATGAAGTACTCCATGTTATAGGGAGTAACGTGTGAAATGGATATGACATATGAATATAATAATAAAACCAGACGTAGTGTCATAGTTGAACACTCATTTACGGCTTCTCTGTTTCTGAGTACTTTTTGTATGGACTGTAAAAAAACAGGAGGTGTCCCATGAATTCCCATAATCGATGGTGGTTATTACCTCCCCTAAGACCTCAAGGAGAATATATCAGGAGCAGGTGTGCACATATAAAATCCATTCTGAAATCACAGCATATGACTTCGCAAAATCAAGAGACTATGTAACTTTATTCAACACCTGGAAAAAAATATAATAATACAGCACAGTGGGCATATGAAACTAAAACAATCACCCAAGGAGGTTAATAAGGGTCTATAGCCATGAAGAGAAATATTATCGTAAAACACTCCAAACCGGTTCAGATGTTGTGCTTTGCCTACAACAAAGGAAGTCATTTTCCTGAGGATGATCGGATCCAAATGAATGCTTACACAAAGCTGTGACATCTATCTTGGCCCAATTGTCCGTGAGACATGATGTAATTGCAGTTAGGTGGTAGGTTTTGATATCACCTCAGAATAATGTTCTCATGTGTTTGTGCGCTCCTAGGACCATGGACCTAACAGGAGGAAACTGCTTAATAGCTCTGTAACTGATCTAACAAGCATAAAATTTATTTTTCATTTTCTCACCATGGTCCATCATATCTCTCCGGAAAACAAATTGTGACGACCAAACTAATAAATTCTAGTTTTTATACATTGTGAAATGTTAGACCCCTATAAATCATGTTAAGAAACTTGTGACGATGGGTGTGAGCAAGTGACCCACCAAAACTCTGGTGTTTTACTTATTGGAGTCCCACTTGACTGAATTGAAGCACAATGATTCAAGTACAGTAAATTTGTTGCACTGTGATGTGTATACACTGGGATTTAATTTAACTTAAATTTAATATGACAGTGAATAATATTATGTTTCTGATCCCCTACTGGTTACACGTCAGACAAATAATTTGCTGCAAAGTTGAAGTTTGTCCAGTATGTTTTCCTCCAAAGTGGTTGTCAAGGCATGGTCTCCTGTAGAAAACTGGTTGCAGGGACCAATACAAGAGCACACAAATTGAAATAAAAACAGAATTTAGATGCTACATCTGTCAAATATGTAATTGTCCCCTTGGTATCTCATGGCTGTAAGCCTCTATCCATTATTGTAGTATGTTCAGATACACTGAATCTAGTTTGTAACTATGCTGCTGCATTGTTACTTAAGTTTAAGGATCCCTGATTACACAAGTGAAGACATTGAAATCTCTGAATTTTTTTTAATGCTACTAGGTTCAAACTCAAATAGATGGTAGAAAGTGTTTTACTCCAGGAAGCATCTTGAAATAGAGATTAGGATTTGATCTATATGCTACAGTAAATGTATTTACAGTAAGCAAACATAGCTTCATTATAAAATATATAATATCATCAAAACCATATTTGCTACAGCATGTAGACTAGAATATAATGTTATTGTTATAATCTTCATAACAGATTACATGTATAGCCTAAATTATAGATTGGTCAAACTCTGAATGTAGATTATACAATATATGTATGTAAGTTCACATCACAGTTGAAACAGGTGCATTTAATATGAAATGCCTTCAGTGAAATGGTCTGAATGAAAACTCACCAGATCCAAATCATTCTTTTATATTACTGCTCTTTGGAATAAATATTGAATACACTCATATTAGAATAGTGTCCAGTCACTTAACAACCTTATGAGCTACACGTCCATAGAAAGGGAAACTCATCATTGTCATCCTGGTTGCAGATGTAAGCAACATTTAATGATTTATCCCTCTAATTTGGAGATTAAAGCTCACCACTAATGACAGAACACCGCTGTAACTTTGACTTAGAATATAGATCTCCCCGTCCAGAAAACCACAGGGCAGGAGAGGAGGGAGGAGAGTGACGCAGTTTGTCATATATATAGGCAGGGTGATTCCACCTCTCTCACCAGAATGGAAAGAATGTCTTGATAGATCCACCCCATTCGACAGACACAGACACAGACACAGACACAGACACAGACACAGACAACAACAAAACAACTGTAACAGCCCCGGCATAAGATCATGAAATGAATGTGCAACCATTCTAGGAAAAGCTTATGCAGTTCATTACAAGGTTATTACACAGTTATCAAATGAAAATGTGAAACAAATAAAGAATCAAAGTCAAAGTGATGAATATAAATTGACATAGTATGTTTGTTCAGTATCTGCCCCACAACAATATCACTGCGTAATTGTTATAGTATGACATAATACACAACGCGTCAAAAACGTTGTTGTGGGCTGCAAAAACAATGACATAATATCCTTCTGCAATCTGCTAGCACTCAATTCTGTCACGAGATGAATCAAAGTCCTTGGCATCGCCATTAATTATTATTACCGCAAATGCAGTCCTGTGACGTCTGGCGTTCAGCACGATGGGCTTGAGAGTTGTTGACCTGCATCTTCAGTCTCAAAGTTGACTTTTCGGGTATGACAATGCCAGCATGTCATGGTCAACTGGTTCATGCACTGTGAAATCAAGGGGCTAAAAAGCTCCAGCAGAACCACCATATAACTCTATTGTCCCGGTCAACCTTACACGGTCAGATGCAGTCGGAGATTGTTTTTGGGATAAAGTTGGACTCCTCCTCAGAAGAAAAGAACGCAAATATTCAATGTTTCTGACTCTCAAAACATTGGTCTACCACAGGTGCAAGTTTTCCATACTAATTAGCAAGTGCTTCACCCACAAATTTTCCATCAAAATAAACTGGGAACACATAAAAAATGCACATTAAAATGGGAGTGATTGTCTTTGATATTCAATGCTTTAATTGAAACCAGGCAGCAGAATTACAGAGCTCTGTTTTGACGGCTCCATGGTTTCCATCAGTAAAGGGGATTCCTGACTGATATTCTGAGGAACACTACATTTCCTTCAGAGGAAAACCAACCAACATAGCACGTCATTGTTTTCCATTAGCTTCATGGTCAATAGGCATTATAGTTTTTTTCTACCTGTAATAGACACTGGGTCAAAGGTTCACACTCTCCTTCTGTCTGCCACTCACACATTTTGCACATAAGTTCAGTAACCACCTCACATATGGCAGGGCTGGGTAAACATCTGGTAATCTTTGTTTCAGCTTCTCAATAGCTCACCAGGCTATGGTCTCTGTGTGTACTCAATCTTCTCCAGTTACATAGTTGCTGGCTTCTCCCCTGAGGTTACGTGGACAAACCATTTGGGATTGCGGAAGGAGTTTCCACAAAATAGGTGTTGTCCAAAAATTCCTTGCAGTTATGGAAATAAACCCACAAAAGAGAAAGCGATATAGAGACTGAGAAAAATAGAGACAGAGAGGGAATGAGCATACGTGCATGCCTAATGTTTGTGTGCTCTTATGGGAACATTTATCCAGGAGCTTTTTCTTTGCTTTGTTGTCTAGATACTCTATTATGAAGTGAAGGAACCCTAATGACAAACTCTTTCAAGTAAAAAAAGACCAAAACAAAAGAACGCATGGGAAGAGTGAGTGAAGTAAGTGTCTTTCTGGTGATCAAACCCTTCTAACGAGGCTGTTTGTCACTGTGCTAAGGGAAAGAGCATATATGAATGGATGAACTTTGAAAAGATTCACTCGGTTCCTAAATTAAACCTATTCTGAGCCCAAAGATTGTTATAATTATTATTTCCATTCATGGTTGCATTCACTTCAAAACTCACAGCCAATGGTATTAGGCTGGCGACTTCCTTTTGGAAGTTCTTAAAAGACCACGTCACAATTATTCCAACCTAACCTTGCTGGTCCACACCCTATAGGCCAAAACCTTTTGTCCTGGCACAGCTTGACTTTGTCAAACATGCTCTCTGCATTCGGTGGGTGCTAACCTGTAACCAGTTCTGTCTTTTAATTCATTTGCATTTAAGAAGTGGTGCATCTGGACAATGACTTCACAGGTCCCACTGTCAAGGCTGTTCTTACCATGCTGGCAGAAAGCCAGACGAGGCTGCCGGCCCAGGCTCCTTTTCCCAAGTCCCACCCAGACGCTGCGTGCGCCGTCATCCTGCTGAAATGTAAACCTCAGATTCAGCTGTGTTTGTTATGGTTGCACCGGCCCTCAGTGAACACACAACGTTGTCACAACGTAGCTATAACAGCGGGGCAATATTTCAACAACAATCTATTTGGTCAGCTGCAATTACATCACTAGGTGGTCAAACACATAGGTTTGCAGGAATGATAATTAGGATTATTTTGCGGGCACTCTTAGCAAGGAAACTAGACACAGCTCTTATTTCTTAACACACCTGGACATTCAATACAGAACTTTAAGTCAAGTACTTTTAAGTATGTTGTCACAGTCTCTGAACTTGACCCCAGTGGACTGTGTTCACAGGAGCACCATCATTACTTTGCTGGGGGTGCTCAGTTCAACAGCCGGGCCTTCTATACACCGTTGTCTCTTTTATTCATCCAACTATAAACAATAGTTTAGATTGGTTAATGGTGTTGCCCTTAAGATCACTGGCCTGCCACACTAATGGCTATTTACTTTCCAGAGAAAATTAATAACCAAGACACTATTTTTATCCTTAAATGACCCCAGTCTCAACCCACCGAGGTGAGAGGGGGACACATCCTTAACTTTAATCAAACCGATATCCCTGCTAGTTCAACAACCTCTCTGTCATCTTGTCAGTTCACGTGACTCAAAGTCGCCATAATGTAGCTACTTAGAGAGGACCTAATATGAAATGCTAAATCCATCGCCTGTTGTCTGTTGCTAGCTGAGCAGCAGAGCTGGGGGTCTATGCAGTGTGGCATCACTCGGGTGGGTAATTTATTGTGGGAGCTAAGTGTTTCCATTTGCAGCAAGAGCCACTAAAAACAGTCTCGCTGAAGGTTTCTGGGGGGCCCACTTGTAAAAGTACTGATGCGGTGTGAGCTGGCTCCTGGCCTGACAACCTGTTTGGGGAGCTGTATAGATGGGATTTTAATGAATACATAATCCAGTCATCACAAAAACGACTCCTCACACTTGCCAAAGGTAGACGCTTGACCATTGTGTTTTTATTCACCCAACGCAGAGGAGTGTGATGCATTTTTAGTAGAGGTTTCTGAAAGAAAATAAGACCTGCAAAGAAATTTCTGTTGGTGGTTTCCATTACTACGCTTTCTGTAAATTTCCATATGCAGACATTAACATGTGGGGCAGGCCTTTCACTCTAACTCATGACTAAGACAAAATATATGGCCAAAATATATGCAATGAAAATGAAGAGATGGAGAAAAAAAAAGCATTGATTGATGGATGTTGCAAATATAGACCATGAAATCTATATTGTATATTTGAATTAATACTGAGAGGAGTACAATAGTCTCATGAAAAGTACAATAGTCAGAATGTATAGTTGGAATAATTCTGAATACCATTTTTGTTGTTGATCAATTCAATTTCACAATCAGCAACTCACTGCTGCTGAATCTAATAACCACACATAACACAATAATTATGTGATGATGTGTTATCACCTCAGTCAGAAATGCAATTTGCCCATCACACCTCTGTCAAAATAAAGCTGCTACAGATCCATCACATGGGCAGCAAGGTGGCCTAGTGGTTAGAGACTGTCCTTCAACCGGATGGCCCAGGTGCATGCAAGCCTATGTTTGTTTTTCTTTTTTTGTGTGTGTGTGTGTGTGTGTGTGGGGGGGGGGGGGTTAATGTAGACCTACATACCAATACAAGTAAGAATATGCAAAA
This sequence comes from Gephyroberyx darwinii, assembly GCA_900660455.1. Lineage (NCBI taxonomy): Eukaryota > Metazoa > Chordata > Actinopteri > Trachichthyiformes > Trachichthyidae > Gephyroberyx > Gephyroberyx darwinii. Next base: position 100,293 of record CABFOQ010023939.1, read on the forward strand.
AGGTAGAGAGTAAGATAAGTAGCAAATACTAGATAGACAAACCCTTCAGTAGAGTTCAGCTAGGTTCTAACATAGGATTTTACCTGGAGTTGATTTGGTCTGAGGTAGACACTGTTGTATTTAACCGTTGCCTACGTTTGGTTTGGCTGCCTAGCTGTTAACTCTGACAGAAATGAGAATTATTTGTGAAACAAAAGCCAGAAAGCCAAAGTGCACCTCAAAGACCAAAGAAAACATAACAATAAGTGCAAGAGCACATGATATCATCATGCTGCTCAGCATCTGGGAAAGTACCATATTAACAGCCATACAGAGGGCATTTTGGGCTGGACTCAACCCAAAAAAAAAAATGATTTCAAAGTCCAAATACAAAAACTCATGTGTAAAGGATGGAAAATCCCTATGAAATAAAAAAGTTAATGTTACAAGTTGACAGGTAATTCACTTAAAGAGAGAATAATAATAATAATAATAATAATAATAATAATAATAATAATAATAATAATCTCATTAATTGAAAGTGTAAATGTTACTAAACTAATAATAACATGACGATCATAATCGTTCTGATAGCAAAAGAATAGTGTGGAAGTGATGTGCCGTATCACTTTCTTTTGGACACTGGATACGCCCCCCGTGGTTGGACTCAAGCACCTTCCTTCCAAGAACGTTTTCTCCCAGTTCTAACATTAACCAACAGGCCTTATTTCCTGAAACCAGAAACTCCCTCAGCAAAAGGAAACCCAGCAACACCTGCACCAGTAAGAGGCCAGCCAGGACATGAGTCAAAAATCAGGCCATTACACTCATGGACATGGACTAATAGTACGCTGGAAGTGAAAATATGTATTTCTCTGAGTTCCATTTAATAAGTTTCAGGTCTACCACAGATCAACAACTACTCATGAATTTAGATGGGCAATTGTTGACAAGTATTTGCCATATTCTGACAAATATATCACCTAAATAAATAAAGAAGGTGACTCTAAAAGATAATCAATCAACTGCATTATATAAGCCATCCCAAAAAACAAAGATAAATGTATGACAACAAGACAAGAGGAGGGAAGGGATTTAATTTCACAAGGATATTACAAATACATTTCAGGGATGTTTTCCTCAGTGACCAGTCTTAGTTTGTATTACAGTCACATGGCTCCTTGTTTGAGTTCAACCCACATGTGCCCTCGTAGCCCACAGACTTGGACTGCTTTTCCCCAGCAAGATTTGATTGATTGGCCATCAATTGAGACACGCTCCTCGTATGAGAGCATTCACCACAGGACTATCAAGTAAACAGGCTTGGAAGTCAAGGCCAGCAAATCCCTTGTGTCTCCATACCATCCGTTAGGAAGGCAAAGCCGGATCTCATGTATCTGTGGTCAGACAAGACCGCCACCACTTCCTTGTATTGCAAGGCTGCTTCAAAACCACGCCAGTATGCGCTCTATTTCCCTAACCTTTTTTAGGGGTTGGAATTCACATAACCATGTGGTATGCTTCTGGAGTTTGGAACTTCCAAAATCTGACTGTTTATCACTCAAATCAACAAAAATAAACACTCCAGAGTGAAAACATATTCAACCATAGTCAGAGAGCTTTTCGTAACGGCATATCTAGGCATCCCTTTTCTGTTCTCCTGTGCTTATATGGTTTGGGTCTCTCACATCTGTGATGGTGGGCCTGTGTTTAATAGAAGTGATAAGTTCATACTAACTGGGACCAGACTGTTGAGCAAGGCTGTCGGTCTTCTTTCAAACCTCTTCAAGTAAGGCTTCTTCCTGATTCATAATTGAGAGTGCCCCATCACTTGCCAAATCAAATAAAACGGATCTCTCGATATGTGGTCGCCCCCCCCCCCTCTTGTGAAAGTGGTCTGACAGGGGTGGTCAACAGATGCCAAAGCCCCGGTGCCAACAGGATGTTATAATAACAGGCTAGTTTACAAAGTGAGCCACTTCCATGCAATGGCATGCACAGCAGCTGAAACGGTAAATAACTTCCGTTTCTAGTTTGCATGTGTTTTGATATTCTCTATGGTAGTTTGTCACACAGGAGCCCTGTTATGATGGATGTTGCTTATTGCCTTTGAATGAATGTGTTGAGGCAATGCCACATTTTTCATATTAGTGCTGGTAAAACAGAAGAGAAAAATTACCATCCAAATGACCTAATGTACAGGGACCTAGCGTAGCAATTATATTATCTTTCATTAATCACTTTATTAATGAGGCATTCAAAAATGTTCACACATTAATAACACATAGAAGTGGAACGGGGGAAAAACACAGAGGAGGTGCAATTATGAACTTGTGCATGGTGAGACAAAATATCTCATCTCTAAACAAACAACAAACAATAAATCAAGAACAAAAATAAAGGAAAGACACAACTGCACTAGATAACAGAACCTAAAATGACAACAGGAAAACAACATGGTGAAAACAGCAGAATAACTATGAGATCCACAAAATGCCAAGAGGATTAAAACTAAATGAAAATAGCCGTAATACAGGAAATGAAATACTCTTAGGACACAGGTCCTCAGAGTATTGGTAGAATAGCTGAGAGATTCACTGGCAACGTGAATCTCACTATTCCCCAGTGTCAGTTCTACTAAGATCCTCTATTACATTACATTAGTCATTTAGCAGACGCTGTTATCCAAAGCGACTTACAGTAAGTGAATTCAACATAGGTAGGTAGAGAACCACTAGTCACCAGATCTCATCTTCTCTTATCTTCTCCTATCTTATCTTATCTATCTTATGAAGGACTGACAGTGCGTGGTCCAATATCTGGGAGGATGCAGGTCGTATCCAGCGTTGTGAGTATGAACTTGTGAATTCAACTGCAAGTACATGGACTAGGAAGGGATTCTGGTTGATTCATGTATTTAAAAATAAAAATACAGGTATGATATATTTATGCTGAAGACAGATGAAGTTGACCGGTGTTGAATGTTCAGTCCTGCTACTCAAAGTGGCTCATCTAACAAACCTCTCTTCTCTAAAATATGAGAGATTGGTAGCAAATGTAGAAGCCCAAGCAATATGTGAGGTAAATGTAAATCATACTATACTAGGGTGTTAAAAAACATATTCCAACAAGTTTCATCAATCATGAGCTTTCCAGTGGAAATATGAGCATTTGTTTTGCCACATTTTCTTGGTTTTTGCTGTGAAAATGATCAAGTTGGATTTAGGGATATTTTTATTAGGGATAATTAAGGGATCATTTTTTAGAGTTTTTTAGACCAGCATTCCTTCCAGTTGTAAGAGACATTTTTATGTGTCATGATCAAGTTAATATCAGCAGCAAAAAAACATGTAAAACATTACAACTCATTACAAGTTCACAATTATAACAGACAACAAAATCACAGAATTACAATATATGTGCAAGTTCTTTACAGATAAATACAGAGTTATAACAACACCAACCATGTTGGAGGTATCGATCTATAGCAATGCATGTACGTATGCACCATGATCCATATAGTATTTAACGTTTAAATAATTTAGGACAGAGGGAAGGAGTGTATTCTGGTATGATATTCAAGAGTCCCAGGACTTAGTTGCACATTTACAGTCTCTCCCGATACACTGATAATGATGGGACATTTTTACTTGATGCAATACACAGCAGCAATATTGAGCCATGCAACACTTTAAGCCAGAGGGAAACCGGAGGATAACTGACACCTGGGACCTGTGGACCTGGGAAAGAAAAGTATCAGGAGAGAAACGATTACAAGATAAAATGTCATCAGATACTGGGATATTAATGGCATTGACCAACTTCATTTATTGGTATGTTCCTTATCCGGTCTAACCAGCTTACATCTCTTGGAATATTAACCACATTTCTGTTGAAATTTGAGTTTCTGTATGTGCTGCTCTTTTCTTTGTCTGTTCAGCCATGGTGGAAATCACTGCTCATGCTAGCTACCCAGTTCTTCTGTTTATTCCAAACAAGCTGCTGTTGCTGCTGCCAGAAACGTAAAACACTAGTGCACCAGAAAAAACTCGAACTGGGTATAGATTGAATCACTATTGTGTATTGGCGATATTTATATAAAACTATTGCAGATTTGTACTTTTAAATGAACAATCCACCTAAAAACACTATAACACAGTTAAAATACAGCTATTGGCGATGCATTTCTGGGTCTATTTTGTTATTTGGTGGTGTATTTTTCTTATTTCCATGGAGTTTGATAGAAGAAGTATCAAAAACATCAAGGTTAAGGTCAATTTCTCCACCCACAGTAGCCTCAATAGACTACAAATAAATGCAGCCACAGCTCACATCTTTGCAGTGTGTGAAATATATCGCTCCCTCCGACACTTCTTTTAACAAACCGGACAAGGCACATCACGGCATTGTTCTCTCTCCGCTCTCACTTTTTCTCTACTGGAAAAACTTCACTACTAAGCTATTGCTCTCTCTCTCTCTCTAGAAACACATCTACAGGGGTTGTCAAAAGTAATTTCGGGAAACATAGGAAATCACTACCTGAAGTAGAAGTAGATGAGGCAGTTTGAGGGAAAGTGGATACACAAATAAAGTAAATTACAACACAAAATAACTCCTGGAATGCATTGAACCTCACAAACTGATGATACCTAACAGTGGAAGAGCGTCTGAGGGTGGATTTTTCCTTTAATGTTCTCAATGTCTAACAATCCCATAGGAAGCGCTGGTGAGGAAGGAAGGAAGGAAGAAACTTACAGTGCATTTCTCTCGCGTCTGCTGGACTGTCTGAGCTAGAGCAGTCTCTTCATGCGGCAGGTGTGCTTGTCTATGTGCATGGTGGACTGGTCTGTCGAGCTGGTCAGGACGTCCAGAACCTCGTCTTGCCGTTCCAGCTCTGTCTCTGCCTCCAGAGCCAGGTTCTTCAGCTGCATCAGCATCTGGGCCCAGACACACATACACCCACGCAAACAAACAAGTAGACCCATTTGTACACACACAGACACACACATATACACACAATAAATAAAGCATGGCAAAGTATACATCGTTAGTTTGAGTAATTACACACAAGAAGAGATTCAATATAGAAATCCATGGGTAATGGAGGAGCTGTGGAGCTGTGGGTGGAGCTTGTAGACCATATGTGGAGAGGTGTAAAGCTGGGGTCAGCGAGTTGGAAACAGAATGAGTGCAATAGAGAGAGAGGAGTAGAAAAGAGTGATAATCCAGTTCTCTCTCTCCCTGCCTTGGGTACACAGACAATGAGCAGCTGCTAAAATGTCTGCAGGCGGGATGGCTACATTACAATTCAACACCAACCATGATGAAATCACAGCTACTCATGTGGCAGGTATATGATAGTTATGGCTTCATATTATATGGTATATGATATTTGAGAACGTGGTTAAGGACAGAGGTCTCGGCTTGTCTCCTGGGGTCATCAATATAAGACTGATAATAATGTTTGTTTTCTACTTTCATTGGGTTCAAGGAATACTGCAACTACATCTCCATGGTCCAACAACTGTGTATGTTATGGTTGATAGAACAACTTAAATATACCATGAAGTGCCAAGCAAAACCTAATAAACACTCA
>CABFOQ010023939.1:105992-133871 GCA_900660455.1 Gephyroberyx darwinii
CATGTCCCATCCCCCTTCCACACACACACACACACACACACACACACACACACACACACACACACACACACACGTATTGACATTATGTCAGTTTTCACTGGCCAGTAAAGGCGGACATTGCAATCGAGCACAGGAACTGCTCCAGACAGCAGTTAGAAAACAGATAGTATGTCAATGCACACCGAAGAACAACTGCATTCAATCTCTCAGGTTTGTGAGTTTACAGTTTAAACTAGGATAATATGACTGAATCATGTCCTAAGATCACATTTACAGGAGTTTCGATGTGTCATAGAAAAAACGCTAAAAATGACTATTTTTAGCTGCTGCTTATACAACGGCTAGAGGAATGAAGTCATGTAGAACCCCCCCAAAATTAAACATTTAGGCTACATCTAATACAAAAATATATGAGCTTAAAAAAAATGAGCTTATGTCAATTTCTAGGAACTTTAAGGGCTGTATGAAAATAAAAAAGTTTTTGTCACGCTTATGAGTGCGGCAGTGTCTAGGAAATTGTTAACGACGAGGAATTTAAGTTCAAACAATAATAATCATTTGAATATGCTTGGACAAAGGGGAGTATTTGCTAAACCATTTAGGGCAGGACGTCAAACTCTCCACCAGTTGCCCCGCTGTCGATCCTAATCTTGACATGAATTACATTAAAAGTAGGGTGTGTACGAAAGCGTAGCATTAAGTCAAAATTGGTAGCCTTTGAAGTTTGAACTATTATAACTTATCAGCAAGACAATACACCATTGATATAGAAACAATAGACAAGCAGAACTGTATAACTGACCCAGCACTGTCACTGCTATGATGAAATTGTTTGAAAAATGATTATATAGACAAAAAATGATTTTGACATTGTTGTATGTTGACATGTACAATAATTAACTAAATATCAGTTATGAAGTGCTAACAATGCCTCTTTCAAGATAGGTTTTATAGGTCTGCTACAGTTAGTCCTAGTAAGAAACTATTGGGATTAACTAATGCAGTATATGTGATGTTTATCTAAGCATGGTCTAACAAAAACAAAAGATGTGTGCTGCAAAGTTTTTGCATGAAATATCTTGTTGTAAGCAACTTGTAATAGTGTGTTAAACAAAAAAATGACTGTCCGACTTTGCGTCACTGTTTAAGTTGCGCTACCATAGACCATGCATCTAACCCTGCTCAATGTTACAGGGTTCTGAATGGAAAGACTTTGTACAGTCTGACCAAATAACTGACCATGTCTCTTTCCCTCTCTTAAACCCAATACAGACGTTGGTTTGTGGTCTCACCAACTAGCATTTAAAACATACAGGACGAAAAATAAAAATCATTATGCTGAATGGTGGTTTGGACCAGAAATAACATTCATATCCTCTATAATATTCACCCTATTTTCATTTTCATGTGGAATAGAGCTTATTTTCTCAAACCTTTTGTAATGACATCAGTTTTAAAACTTTGTGAAAATATCTGTTATTGACACTATAGGATAATATACAGCAATAGGAGCCACTATTTGAGGCACGTGTCAAGGCCATTTGTCACCCATAGACATAACATTTGTATTACCTGCCTTGTACATACAAATATGAACAAATCTACAGTGGAAGTCATATATCTACACAAGCGGTGGGAGCCAAAGCTATGGGCCTCACCTGTTTGAGTTCCTGGGCCTCAGCTTGACTGACAGTTGGCTGGAGGACATGCACCTGCAACTGGGACAGCTCGCCTGCTGGGACATCCACTTGGAATTCTGTCTCTTGGCACCTCTGCAGCAAACCTGAGTCCATTGGTGGAGAGGGTAAAAAAAATGCAGAGTGCATATGCTGTGAGGAGGCCAGACAGTATAACTCAAAGTACAGCAAATGGGGCAATCAGGATGAACTGACTCTCATCAAAATACATTTTTGTCAAAGAAAGACACCTATAACCTGGTACTCTATCTAGAGGTAGAAACATAGACCTTTACTGCCACATGGTGGTCAATTCATAATATGGTGCAGTGCACATAACAATGACACAATAAAAACAATACCTTCGTTGTAATATCCATGCTCCTTACCTTCGTCTGTGTCACATGGAGATGTGACTGGAGTTGTCTTAAAGGTAGTGTATTCGCTCGTGTACTCCACCTTCTTTTTGTACTGCATCTCCAACACTGACATTGCTTCTGGCATCTTGGCAGACAGGAGCCGGTAGCATATATCTGGTTTCCCGATGAACCGCTGTCTAACACTGATCTCATAAGGGTTGTGTACCCTGATGTCGTCAACCTCATTTCGTTCAAAGCGGTGAAGGAGCTGGTAGTTTGTGCCTCGCACCTCCAGTGACGACACCAGCACCAACAAGCATCCAGGCTTCAAGTCTGAGTTCCCACCTTGAGACACCACGGCCGGGATGCTGGTGATCACCTTATTCCTACCTGATCCCCTCCCAGCAGCAGCTCTTGCAGCATCCTCAGCCTTGGCCTCCTGCTGAGCCCTCCAGGGGAGTTTACCAAATGGCCACCAGGGAGGAGACTCCAGTTCTGACAGAAGTCTGCAGACAGAGTAGATCGGGATGAGAGGAATCCATACCACTGAGTGACTGGTAACTAGAGATGCACCGACACCAATTTTACAGAACCAATACCAGTAATGGATCCCCCCAGTCCCCCCAAGATTTCAAGAGCTTGCCATTGCAATAGTTAATGCAAGTTCAACTAATTGCCATAAGTTTGCCCAATTGGCTTCGTGCACCTCTACTGGTTACTACTATTAATTTAGGTTCATTTGGATTACAGCGAGTAGATTTTAGCTAACAAAACATTCAAGGAAAACTGTAGAAACATTTCACAAAATTACATCCAGTAAGAAATGATTTAGGTAATTACTTGTCAGCCACGCCCAGATCGGAGTCAATCTTTTCTAGTCCCTGCATCATGTTGTCAAACTGCTCTCCCTGGTGGCTGAGGACTCTGCCTGTGTCCTCCAGTCTTCTCTGGGCCCCTGCCACCAAGCTGATCAGCTCTTTGCCTTTGGAGGGCTGAGACTCGGCCCCCTGGGCCTCTGTGCTAGGAGACAGAAGGCGTTCTCTCCAGAAATGCTCCAAGACATTGTAAACCACCACCCTATTGGGTTTAAGTGAACCAAACCAGTGCTTTACATTGCCCTGTTCAAGCACTGTGAGAGTACTGAAGATGAAGCTGGATGACTCCATCTTGATCTCTATGATCTTCGAGAGGCGGAAGCTGGCTAGACTCTCCTTACTCTGGTCAGAGATGAAGCGCACCATGGTTCTGGTGAGGGACAGGGTGCCATTTTCCCATCGTTTCTCACTGTTGATGTAGTAGGAGCCAGGCCAGCTATGAATGGGAATGTCCCGGCTCATCTTGGAAGGAGTTGGAGATGCACTCACCTAAGATAGGAGAGGGACAAATCTAGTTCCAAGATTAAAAAATAACCATCCACATGCAACCATTGTTGCCATTTTCATCTAAAATTACAGTATTTGGCTTTTCTATTTACTTATCTCTTTGTCTAACTATTAAAAATACCTGGTTTACAGTGTGATAAATGATCCAGGCTGCAGATGAGCTTAGTTGAGGCGTTTACACTGTCAGTTTCAGTTGTGAAGCATCGAGTTTACCATCTGACTGACCGCAATACGAGCTCGTCATTATAGTGCTATGAATCCTCTTAGCATCTTTCACTTTCTGCAAGGAAAATATCGCTGTCTCACAGGACAGTTTTCGAGTATATTATCTTGTTTTGAGTGTGACGTTACACACTCATAACAGTATTGTTTATCACGGAAGTGACGAATCGCATGTGTACAGGAGTATTTACTGTCCGACTAGAAAATGACGCTACCAAATATTAATATCTCGATATAGTTTTGTAAAGATAAACAACGAATGGATGTGAATGAAGATAATGTGCAGTGTTAGTAATTCTGAAATAAACGTGTTAATATAAGCTATACGAAAAATAGCTAGAAACAGTATCGTTAGCCTTATGGATTATGCGCATTGTTTTGGTATTATTCCCCGCAGTCTTCGCAATGGAGTCGTATGGAGCGATAGCCAGAATTGAAATACTGCATTTTTAGCCTTACGTCAGTCTTTTAGCTTGTATAAACATGAAATTGGACGGCAAATGTTGAAAGAGATGCATAATGTCAGCGTTAGCGTGCTAGCTTTTAGCAACAGTTCGTGCTACCCACACAGTCACAGTTCGGCTAGCTAACGTTAACCCGCTAGCCAAGGTTTGTTTACCATCATGGACAGGGAGTCGTATCATAATTGCTGCAGCCTAGTCAAAATACCAAGACAATCGTATGAGCAGTTTTGGTCTTCACATTTTGTGGATTACATTGACAAGGAACTGAGCTATTCTAAATTCTTCAAAAAGTACTTGCTTCCCAATCACCCGTGTATGTTTTCAAGAAGGTTTACTGAGGATTGGAAGTGTAGAAAACAGTGGGTAACTGAAGAGGGGAAACCACATTTCCAGAAACTGCTGCAAGAGTTTGGTAAATAAAGCTTAATACAAACGTATTAACTACCACACATCATCGTCAATGCGTGCAGGTGCTGCAATGAATGTTGTTAAATTTCTTTCGTTCATTACAGATGAGACTCCAGTTCCTGTTGCAAACTGTCATGCAAAGGAATACAATGCAAACCCCAAACAAATTATGGCTTTTAAAGAATTCATACACTACTGGAAGGAATACATCCAGAATGGCCACTCATCACCTAAAGGCTGTCTCTATCTGAAAGACTGGCATATGTCAAGGTCTCACATTAATATTGATTGAACTTTATTAACTTCGTTTTGTGAATAGGGATATGCCTATAATGTACAGTATCTAACTACCCATGATGCTTTGTACTTGCTTTCCACAGGGAGTTTCCAGAACACAATGTTTACACTACACCAGTGTTCTTCTCTTCTGATTGGCTTAATGAATACTGGGATGCACTTGGAGTAGACGACTATCGGTTTGTCTACATGGGACCCAAAGGTTCATGGTATGATAAAGTCAGCGTAATAGCCCATAGTAGAGATGTGCACAACCAGCTCAATATTTCTTTTTCCGTACAGTAACATGTCTTTTTCTTGTTAATAGGACCCCATTCCACGCTGATGTGTTCCGCTCCTACAGTTGGTCTGCAAACATCTGTGGCAGGAAGAAATGGCTCCTGTATCCCCCAGGCCAAGAGGAGTTTTTACGAGATACTCATGGCAACCTCGCTTATGATGTAACTTCACCTGACCTTCGCGACAAAGACCTCTTTCCACACTCTGGTGAAGCCTGTCAACCTCTTGAAATTATTCAAGAGGCGGGTGAAATCATTTTTGTGCCCAGTGGTTGGCACCATCAAGTTTATAATCTGGTAAGAACCGTAAATGATAATAATGTAATGTTGTAATGTTATTTACTTCTTTTAGTTGAGCTAGAGCTCAAAAATTTTCATTAATAGGTAAAGGGCTAATAGTATCTGATATATTTTGAGATGCTTCATAAGTGGTAAGTGGTGCTCAGCCTGACACAATCATCAAAAATATCCTGGACAAAATACTTTAGATTGTGTACATTAACAGCATTAACAGCAATAGGTAGAGCCGCAATCCCACTCGTTACCAGAACCAGGGTTCGTCTCCCAAGCCCATCCCTCCCCCCTCACCCACCCACATCTCACACACACACACACAGTCATTTTTGTCTCGTTTTCTGTATACTCGTAATGAGCATGTAAGCTGCTGGAAAGCTGGAAAGCAGCTGGTCTTATTTTGCTACTCTTGACAAGGATTGCTTTTATTGTTTCTCTGCTGTATTCATTCTGTCTTGTTTTTACATTCATATCCGTCCTTGTGTAATGGCATCTGCTTGGTCTGCAGTATTGTGGAGCAATCTAAGATGTAGGTGCAGGATAAACTACACGGCCACACAGAACTGAGGTCTTCTCTTGCTCTTTTACTAGAGTCTGGTGGATAAACACACAACGCAATGGAAAATCTTCCAAAAGTTCTTAGCCGCTGACACCAGATATCCAGCCTGGATAGGTTTTTCTTTGCTGGGGTACGGGAAGCGTGTGACCATCAGGGCAGATCTGATGCAGTTACTCTCTTGACTACCAGGCAGCTCCAAAACATGTACATAACAGATAATCGCAATTTTGGAGAAACTCACGAGGTGTAATTCTAACTCTGTCACACCTGTGCTGCTTGTAAAGCACCTTGAGCAGCATTCCCTGTATAAAAGATAATAAATGCTACTTTATTTTATTATTATTAACACTGTCACATACATTCAATTCCTACTTGGCCCACCCATATTAGAAATGTATGTACTCAGGTACTGTAAGGTGCTTTGGATAAAATCATCTACCAAATGGCATATTGTGGTATGTAATATGTTATAAACAAAACCAGACAGCAGCAGTAATGTGAATTCTGTTTTGTTATGGATGTAGAACAGTGCACATTTCATTCATGTTAACAGTTCAGCATGATCTTGACTTTTATCTTCCTATCTTACAGGAGGACACCATCTCCATTAATCATAATTGGCTGAATGGATGCAACATTGACATAATGTGGCAGTTCCTTCAAAACGAGTTGTCTTCTGTCCAGAGAGAGATAGAGGAGTGGAGAAACACCATGGACTCATGGCATCCGCACTGCCAGGTACTGTAGGAAAAAGATTGTTTCAGCATACATGCTGTCTAGAAGTATGCTGGTCCTGAATGTATACAGTATTATGTTTATTGAAGATCATTTTTTTTGTGTTTGACTTTCCCAGGTCATCATGAAGTCATGCTCTGGTATTGACTATAGGGAATTCGCCTCATTTCTGAAAATCATTGCTGACAATCGCATATCTTTCCTGAGTTCTTGCTCCTCGGGGGACTCCTCTGATTACCCAAGGCATCTCTCAGAGACCCTCACCACACTTGGACCTCACCACGCTGCCTTTGACCTACAAAGAGTGGCTCATATTCTTGAATGCCTACTCTGCAACGAGGACTTCAAGCGGCTCGATCATTCAACGCTGAGTTTACAACCTGAAAGCTTGTTGCAGCACATTCGAGAGACCATACACTCCACAAGAGGGCAGCATCTCCCGTATCAGGAATAGAGTATGTTTAACGCCACGGAGGGCCGAGAGTATGCAGGTTTTCACTCCCAAACAAAGACCAGCTGCTGTCGTGTCTGGTTAGAATGAAAACCTGTAAACACATGTATCCTGGGCTTGAATAAAAAGTGTGCCAATTTGTGTGGTGTGTATTATATGTTGATAAAGGTAATAATACACATTTGGTCCTGTGTTTTGTGTATAAATTCTGAGATGTGTTGCTGTCTCAAATGTGGTTGTGAATGTGGAATTTGTATTTGCACTGAAAAGTTGAAAGTTGGAAGAAAATAAAAAACCTAGATTGTGTTTCTGCAGATTTATTTAACAACCAAGCTAAGTATATCCTGTTCAGCAGTTATGTAGTACATCTGTTAAATAGCATAATGCTGAGGTAAATATTAATTTACAATTTGGAAAAATAGGAAAACATTCTCAAATATAGATTAGTGCCACACAGCAGGAAGGGTAATGACAGTGTAACAAACGTCAGGGTCCTATCTACTAGAAGTCTTGTATTTGAACATCACCCTCATCACTTGTTTTTTAAGTTTTTAGGCCACCAGTCTGGCACAGAGGCCTCAAGTGTCACTGCGGTGTCATCAGAAGATTTGAGTGTTAACACCTCTTTGGCATGAGCCATGCGGATTAGGCTCAGACCAAGCTCTCCAACCCCTGACCGATGTTTCCCAGCCGCCTTGCCCGACTGTGTGTGTAGTGAAACTCCTTCCTCCAGGTCTTGGACTGGAGCTGACAACTGCACTGGCATCAGGCGTTTCCGAATCACCCCAGTGTGATGAGTCCTGGCTGTGAGCTCCTGGCCGATGTAACACCCCTTACTGAAGCTGATGCCCTGCATGTAGACGAGATTGGACTCTAGCGGGAGTGCCACCCCAGGAGGAAGGTCCTTCACTCCCTCAGGAAGTCCTAGACAGCAATGAAAAAAATAAAACTCATCGCACAGTCTGAGGAGAACTTGCACATACAAAGCCTGCTATAATACGGATTTAGCCTAACCTACTACTTGGTCTTACCTATTGCATAGCGATGTCTGTGGTACTCATGTGTGTCACCTTGCTGACATGATGCAACGACATCCGAGGGGTCAACTTGACTGTCCAACACCAATCTCCACCCCATGGCTTCAGTTCGCGGATCAGCATGCCATATCAGAGCCTTATCTGGGGAAGAGATCTCAGGCTTACCCATTTCTTGACCTGAGGATCTCTGCTGGGGGAGCACCGCCCATAAGGAGAGCTCTGGACAGGGGTTTATGCTCACCTTCCGGCGTATCTTGTACACCTTCAAGTGTCTCAAGATTGAGTCCTTTACTGTGCTGTCACACTCGAGGAGAACACCACACCCTGGCTCTGCTTCTTTCAGACTGAAAGAAAATGCAGCAATTGAGAGCCTTAAAGGAAAAATCCACTGTTGGATACTCTTACACAATTAGATATCATCAATTTGTGTTGTTCAATGCATTCCAGATTAAATGCTGCAATATACTTAGTGATTTCTTATGTTTCCCAGAATGACTTTTGACAACTATCCCGATGGCAAACCCCTTACTTGTGGCTGCATTGCATTTTGGTCAACTAATAGCAATTGGTATGTCTTTATCTTCTATGGTGAATTTCCTGTGTGATTGTTGAATGTTGGTGGAAAATGGTGGGTCTAGAAAGAAGCACGTGGACACATAGTGTACGTTTGGCCAGTTATCTGGGGAATAAGAAAATGCAAGATACTCCGCTGGTAGCTGTTTTAAAAGTGTTAAACTGTGCTAGGGTGGATTTCTCCTTCAATTGAGCTCAAAGGAAAAGACATAGAGTAGGAAACCTCTCTGTTTTTTGACTGTGTGAGCTAACCTGAACACAACACATCTTGACATCTGTCACTGTGGCGATGATAGGCGGGCAACTGCATTACATAGATAAGTAAGTGACCACACCCACATGTTTAACGGACAGTAATGACAATTTGGTTCAAAACCAAAAAAGTATACCCCAAGCATATATGTATCTGTGTGTGTGTGTGTGTACCTGTACAACATGATGTCGTATAGTGTTCTCCCTTGCACGTTTAGCATGTGCGAATACACGGCTTTGTGCCCCGGCGCCTCAAACAGCCCCATGTCGTTGGTTATGATCCCCTGAAGAAACGGATTTGTGTCCTGTCCCTGGATTTTGATCAAGATCCTGTGAGGAAGGTGATAACACGTATACTGTCCCGGAGCATTTTCAGCTGTCACCTGGCTGTACTTCTTGACGTGGATCCCTCCTGAATTTGAAACACTTTTGACTACACACACATTTCTAGCGTGACGCGCGTAAACGCCGTGAAGCCAGCTGTTGGAAGTAAACGCTCCCCTGGCGAAACAGAAGACTCCCATATTATACTTAGTAAGGAGTGTATAAATTTAACAATAAAGTGGATAACGAAACTGCTACATAACATAGGACACGGCACTTGACTTCCTCAGCGGACGCTCCATTTTGAAGTCCCACAATGCATTGCTCGATAATATTGGAGCACGTGGGTAACCGAGCAAGAATGTTTTTATCTTGCTTAGTCTGAAATTAGGCGTTTTTTCTTTTCTTATTTTTTTTCACTATTCATGTAAACTTAATGAAATGATCAGTTTCAGTTAAATAGATGTTGGGAATGTACTTTAAATTTCTTTCATAATTTTTGTATGAAAAATGTACCTGTCAAAATAAAAACAACTCCAATAGATAATTATTATTACAGTTTGATGCAAACAAAGCCTCTGACCTTTTATTTATTTATTTACCTTTTTAAAAATAAATATATGCTTTTCTAAAGAAGTGTATCTTTATATAATTTTGAAATATACTCAACTATGATTTTTACATATCCGTTGCTTTTCTTTTCTTTTTTCTATTATTTCTTTTTCATGTATATTTTTCCTTAGTTTATCTTATCCATCCCTTTGTTGTGCACTAATGTTCATATTACATGTATACTTGATACTGACACTGAAATAATGATATCCTTTGAACAACCAATCAAAAGAAAATCTCCCTCAGTCTCCTTCCTGAGCTCTCTTTTACTTGTGTTACTGCAATGTTGTGAGATTGTGTCTTGACAACCTTGCAGTGGCACCTAAAGATGCTTTCTCTTCAGTTTTTAAACATGTGCTTAGGCCTGACCCTCTTTCACCGGTAGACAAACTGTACTTCTCTGTACTTTTCTGTTTTTCTTAATAAATCCTTCCTGCGCCCATACTGGGACGTGACTTGACCAGGGTTTAGTGGAGGCCACTGCCACATCATGGTTTTTGACACCTTGGATAACCTTTTAGGCACAACCCGATGTCAAGCCTATGAACTCAAAACATATCATGGCAAACTAAATTAACTGAATCAGAAATTATCATTACCTTTATTTTAAAATAATTTCATTTTTTAGCTACTATAACACACCCTGGCTATTAGAGTGTGTGACAGAGAGAGAGAGAGAGTGAGAGAGACAGAAAAAAGAGAGAGCTATGCCATAAAGCAGGACACCAGAGGTTTTAAACAAGTTTATTTCTTTATGAATAAAACACTTGAACAATCTCAAAAAGTTTGAGGCACTTTGGAGTATCATAATAGTGAAGGCAGGATTAAGTGTTACTCTGAAACCATTTAAAAACATACTGAGTCAATGACAGAAAACATAAAATGGTCATCTTCAAGACATAACATGCCTAAACATAAGATAAATGTCGAGCTAATTGAATAACTAAGGATGGGTCTTCTACTGTAGCCTATGTGTATACTGTATATGCCCATGTTAACGCATGCATTATCTGCTTCAGATTGCAGATATTATCAGTATTTAACAAATATTCAAAATTCAATACAACTCACTTACCGTTTCCCTTCAAATGTGACATTGCAAGGCTTTGAAAAGTACAGAGTAGATCAAGGTTTTGTAGTTATTGACTTCACACAGGCCAGTCCTTTACTAGAAGAGCCTCTACGATACAACCCCATTTCACCATTTTCATCAAAATATTTCACATTTAACCTGCTTCCAGCAACACTCATACACACTACATCCAACATTTCTTCTTCAAATATTACACATGCAACTTTAAAAAAAAACGTATTGAATCTTAAGTGAATGTTGTTTTTTTTGCCCCCAGTATTGTGGTTGAACTGAGGACTGTCCAAATGGCAAACAATCATGATTCTTCAGGAATAAGTCATTGTCAAAATTTTCAAAATTTGATTTAGGCCACAATCAAACAGACACACTTTCAAAGTTACATTTCCTTGAATTAATGCAGTTCAACAGCAGTCAAGGGTAGCTCAAATAAATAGCTCCAAGCAACAAAATGATGTCTATATTCTGACATTTTAGCTGGAATTAGAGAAGTTTAACTAAGTAAAGTTAACCATGTCAAAAAGCTATGGTAAGCACAAAATGACAGACTACAGTAACAAAGAAGATTCATAGCTAATTCGTAATTTCTTCATGTAGGTTTTCTTTTTTTACAATACTATTGTATATTGTTCTGGTGTCACTTGGGGATTTGTGTGTCCTCCATCACAGTGTGATTGTTAATGTGTTCCCCAACTGTTTCTGTCCAATGTCGCACCACACACACATCCTCCAGTTGTCTCGCAGCGTAGTCCTGGAGTTTGAAAAGGTTCTATCACTGATCTACTGTTTCATTTCTAGATCCAGACAGAGGTCTTTCCATTTTTTACAATGGTCGCAGCTTTTTCTGTGGCTGATTTTGGTCTGGCTCCTTGTTTTTCCTGGACTGTGTTGACCCGATTTTGCTCTGCCATAGTGACCCCAGATACAGGACTACTGGTTCTGGATGGTGGCTGGTTGTTTTTGGTACTATATGTTTGAAAGGCCATATCAAGCTGCTCCTGGGCAACCCGTAAATGACGGTGTAGGCTGGACAGATCAGAGGGGATGTTTTCATCTGGGCTGGTGCATTGCTGCTCCTGGGCCACATTGGCCATGTTCTGCTCATGGGTGATGAGGCTGTTGGGGATTCTGTTGGGTTTGTCAGACTTCATGACAAGGTTGTATCCCGGAGGAGAAGCTGGAATGTTACGAGAGAACGGGTAGCCGTAGGATGTCCGTCGACTCCTGTTCCTTTTCTGGCGGAGGGTGTCCCGAAAAGTGCCGATTCCCAAGTGAAACATCTCACACACATTGAGGAGAAGGCAGAGGCAGCTTACCACATACATCACGAGGAGGAAGATTGTTTTTTCTGTGGGCCTAGAGATGAAACAGTCCACTCTATGTGGACAGGGGACCCTGGTGCATACATATGAGGGGCTAACACGAAAACCATAGAGGAGATATTGCCCGGTGAGGAAACAGATTTCAAAAATAGCTCGTGACATGAGTTGAAGAACGTAGATTCTCATCAGTCCCTCTTGCATAATTCTTCGGCGGCCATCATGTTTTTGTGTTTCTTGGTCAGTGCTGGCTGCTGGTTCAGGTTTTGCCTCCTGCACCTCAAGTGTTTCCTCATAGATCATGGGCTCAGCATCATCATCCTCATCCTCCTCTAAGACATCCTCCAGATGGTGGGTTTCTCTCCATCTGGTGTGAGGTGGCTTCTTACGGAGCCTGTGGTGTTTCCTGCGCTCCTCCTCTGAGGTACGGGCTATTTTGTGGATGGCATAACCCAGGTACATGATGGAGGGGGTGGAGATCATGATGATCTGGAAAACCCAGAAGCGGATATGCGAGAGGGGAGCGAAGGCATCGTAGCATACGTTGTCACAGCCTGGCTGTTTGGTGTTGCAGGTGAACTTGGTCTGCTCGTCCGAGTAGATGGACTCACCTCCAACCGCTGTGAGCACAATGCGGAAGATGATGAGCACTGTCAGCCACACTTTCCCCACAAAGGTGGAGTGGTTGTGGATCTCTTCCAGGAGACGAGTGAGGAAACTCCAGCTCATGTTGGTCCTACAAGCTTTTCAGCTAGAATCTATAATGATAAAAAAAAATTGATTAGGACCTGACTGAACCTTAAAGGACAAAACCAGTTGTAAATGAGTTATTACTAGTTTATTGGTCGGAAGGGTTTTGGCAATGTATGATATTTTCATAAGGAAATCATACTAGCATACACATTGAACATTGCTCCATATTACTATGCTATTATAGCCCTGTATTTTCTATGAACATACCCATGAAGTTACATTTTTTATTGCTTATTTTGAACGTTTGTGCTGTGTTTGTATTATTATATAGTTATTATAGTCTAACCAAAACAAATCCACTGTACATTGTCCACTAAGAAACTGGGCATGCACATTTCCAAAGGGCAACAACTAAAAGATTTGAAATGCTGAAATGGCAATTGTAATTCTTGGGTTCCAGTTGAAATGAATCAAATGATGGATATACAGGCAAGCTTATGCAGAAATTGTTCATCCGCTGCCTCAGTTGTAAATAGCCTTTGAACTATAGCTATAGTATTTGCAGTGCAAGAATGAGAGACAATAATAGATGTTTTTGTTTTAAGAGCCATATGGAGGAAACTCAAATGTTAAGGTCTGTTTGTGTGTTACTCTGATTTTCAGTGAATTCTCTTTCATTTATCACAATAACAACACCTAATAATGATGTGTGACGAAGGGAGGCTGGTGGGTCTGAAGTTGGGTGAGCCCAAAATTTCTTGCCTATATTTGCCACGAGTTATTATTATTATTTGCCCACCTAAAAATGCAGTGAACTGAAATGAAGGTTTCGGACTTCACTCTGAATTTTGATCATTATTGGTCAGTTCTGTTTGATTTGTCAGTGCCAAACTTTACAAAAAACTAAAGAAAACTAAAAAAAAAACTAAAACTAATTACTCAATTTAGGACCCTGTATGTTTTTTTTTCATTTTTTATTAGAGGTGTAGAAACACAGACTGTAATGAAAAATAGATCAGTTTCTTAATATCAGCTAAAATTAATCAAGAGATCTTTTGCAAACTAGTGATATTTACTCTCCTCACACTCGCTATTGGATTTCAGAGGTCAGTGAAGCTGCGATGAGGAAATAGCATAGTGCTTCTGTCCCTTCATTCAAGGCGCAGAGCTGCAGAGTTCATGTTGATCTCATGACTGCAGCACTGTGTTCCCTGGCGTGGGATGTGCCATCTCCCCTGCCATATGAGTGAACAGGAGAGGCGTCTGTCTGCCACGAGGCCTCCCCTCCAGATCCAGCACTGATGACACTGGGGAGGGGTACCGCCACATGGAGACAGATGGCATCTATGGTGGGCAACTCATATCTGCCTCAGGATGGCATGACGGGGGGGTTGCTTCACTAAAGATTAGATAAGGAATATAAGATACTGTAACATGTGACTGGCCTTAAAATATTTGTCTGCCGTTGTGATATTTTTGTGAAAATTGAGGGTGACTGTTTCACGTTGAGAGCATCATTGTACTGTAGGTAAAAAAAAAAAAAAGTAATGTAAAGCACCTATTTACACTCAGTGATACATTCAAAATTGTATGGTGGGTTCACAAATTTGCACAAAATTGCAATGTTTAGTGTCTGTAGCATGTCATATAAAGCAAGTTACCCAAGCAGGAAAGATATATAGTCATTTTTCATTAATAAAATCTAGGAAAAACATTGGTTAGGTGACCATATTCTTTTGAATTTCAATATTCCAGAAATATACCATGTGTCACGATGATATTAGGTACATCAATACATACAGAAAATATGCCTTTTTAAAAAAAATCTGATGGATACATCCATTCAAAGATTTTAAGTTCTTACAAACAATGTTAACAATGTTAGTTCTTCTTAAAAGTGTATAGCAAAAGGGAGTGCAGAGTGTGAAATGGAGAAAAATTGAGATGCCAATTTTATTGACATTTTTCAAGACTCAGAAAGCTCGCTCACTCACCACTCGTAAATATGTTAGGTTATAGTAGCAACGATATTAATGAGGCTTCAAGTAGAAATAGACAAGTAGTTACTCAAAAAACATCCACTTTCAAACTGTGGGATCAGTACCTTCATCATATGTGTTAGTACTTGTGCACACCTGAATGTTACATGACTAAACGTACATACACTTAAAGCTTCTAAAAATCTAGGTTTGCATTTTAAAGCAGAAAACTCATATCTGAATATATTTTGCAAAAGCATGAACTGATTTTTCACTGCAGAGAGATTCACTTTCAACTGGCTTCATTCAGACATAGCGGCTTACAAACAGTTAGCGGTCCAGAATTTGACTGACATGGCACTGTGCAAATATGATAACTGAACAAAAAAAGGTGTCAGCGGGAAATTGCAAAAAAACAAATTGACACAACCCACCTGGAAAAGTTACACATGCTTTGCTCATCCTGAAGGTTGTCCATATATCCTCTGCTCTCCCTAGATATCCCACGCATAGTCTGATCCATGGAATACCAGTTCCATCCCAATGTCCTGGCCCTTGCTGTCTTATTGATTACTTCCAAAATGACAAAATGAGAAGCAATGACAAAACGCATTAGAAAAATGTATTAGTTTATCCTGTTTTCCCACTCTGTGCAGAAGTGAGGTGTTGCTGCTGTGAATGCCTCACATTCTGACTTGTGTCTGGTTTCTATTACACCAGCCTTCTGCCCAAGAAGGAAGTATAAAAAAGAGAGGCAGAAAAAATCCTCCTCTGGCAAGTGACCCTCATCCAAGAGGTCAGACTTGAAGATATCTTACTGCAGATTGAAATGAACACCCAACTGAGGGAGCGTGTTAATCGCAACACAGTCAACCTCCCCCCACCCCTCATGTGCAACACTTGCAACGCAGATGATGAGGGTTTCTCTCCTCTCTCTCTCTCTCTCTCTCACACACACACAGCCAAAGGGGTCTCAGCTTCTTGCCAGGTTACTGGTCTCCTGCCAACTACATATAAAGAAACAGTGATAGCTCACTCTGTTGCCGTATACCGCACGTACATTTGTAAAAATGCAAAAGGTCATACACTAAAACAACTTTTCTCTCCCTATCTCTGTCACACACTCTCTCTCACACACACACACACACACTCTTAATGTGTTTAAGAGTGTGTGTGTGTGTGTACGCTAAATGCAGATCAACAGCCTCTACATTATCTGTCAATTACATAATAGTTTACAGTGCGTGGCAGTTAATAAAAAAACAACAGCGGGGGAGAGAAAGACATGGGGAGTTTAAGGACAGAAGTGTCACAGAGACATAAGCCACCTTGCCTCGCTGCAGATCCGCTAGAATGTATCCAACAGGTATGCTCAGTCATATCAAGTGTCATAATATTTATAACTTCCATCCAGGCAAATGGCCAGATATCAGACCAGTGGACAGGTCGCACTCTGCACTCCACTACATGTCTTTTCCGACTTGATGTTTATACTTCAAGCTTTCACCTTGGCCCGTGGAACGCAGTAGCACCCGATGTTACTTTAGACACGTGTGAGTTTTTCACATGACGAGAACAGTGGCTGTCATGTCTGTCTTTCATTCATATAACGTGCGTGTTTGTACTCATTCACACACACACACACACACACACACACCACACACACACATACTTTTCCTTTCATTGTTTTTTCACATTAGTCAGAATTGGCAAGACAAAGTACAGAGGAGGAGATGATTCATACAAGATGAAAATCGGAAAGGCATTCCTCCATCTCTTTATTGTGTGCCAGGCCTTGCTCTCAAGTTGGGGAAGGGAACTAAACTCAACTACCTTTAATAGACGACACATAAACGGTTTAGTGTCTGGCTTGCTTTAATGAAATGGATCTGGTCATTGTCACAACGACCATATTACTATAATGTTACTTGTACGAGGCTTTCAATAACCCTTAATTATAACCAGTAAAAGGATAAAGCAAAGAATTATGTTGTGCAACTTGTCAGTTAAATTATTAATGTCCCCATCAATCAAATAACATTTTTTCATTCAAATACCTTTATGGCAATCATTTTTTATTGTTAACCAAATTCAGACTGCCTGTGTCATATTATATTACAAGAATATTAGGCTGTTTTTTGGGAGTCATAAAGTAGGAAAACCAAGACAACTGCAGCAAAAAGCAAGAATGAAATAGTACAAGTGAGGAAACAGTCTTTGCCTTTGCGTTTAGATCTCATTCTGAACAACTCAAACTGAGTAGTTTGTGGAGTGATTGGATGTTGAGACTGAAAGCAAGCCAGCTGGGCCTGCAGGACCCATCCTCCAGAGGCCTTGCCTCCAAACATTCCCTGTTCGTCTGACTGAGGAGATGTGGCGCAGTATACACCCCTGGTCCAGCATGGAGGAAAAGAAGAGAGGGGATGCTGCTGGAATGACTACAGTATTTGGGGTTCAGACATTTGCTGTCCCTAAGGGACAGTTTATCACGTGTTTCTAAGTTGCATTGCGTGTCTCTCCCTTCAAAATCTTGCTGTCATCTAAAAGACACAGAAGGTCTAGTAAAGACTGTTGGTAAGTGAGCATTAGTGTGATTCAAATTCAAGTCAGTGAGAGTTTATGTTCCTCGACAGTTGACAGAACTTGATACGTATGGTTGTGATTTTTATTTAACATTGTGCCGAGGTAAGAATTACATTTATTGAGTAAATGTAAAACCTTTGATACTGATAAACACAACTTTCCTAAGAACTGTTTAGCACACTCTAAAGAGAAAAGGTTTGTCCTTACAGGTAGAAAGAAGAATCATTTCAGGTTCGTGGTAGAAACTTATACTTGGTTTTACTTTGGACCCTCTGAAGACAAAGAAAAAGAAAATACAGGCTTTTAAAGATTGTAAATGAATAATTGTCAGTCAGGGATTTAAACGACTGACAACAACTTGGAACAACATTAATGCGTTTACAGGACCAATTGTGGGATAATGACTGCTATGACTCCCTAACTCCCACATTTTGATTATTTGACTTATAAAACAACACAACAATGAATTAAATAGGAATACCAAATGCTATTCCTGTGTCCTATTACAGTGAGGTCTGTTCTAGCTTTGGGAAATACTGGTTCATGTTGATAAATACTGATTGGACTGCCCTAAGCCAGGAGAATATTATGGTATTCCCCTTTAAGACATTGTATGACATATCTCTTGTTACAAGGACTGGCATTATGTGACCACGTGCCACAAGTGAATGTATAATATTGAATGTGTTAAAAGTATATTTACATTTAAAACACTATAATGTGCCTATTTTAATAATTAGTGCAGCATCTGAGATCTAAAACCCTTAAAGAATCTACCCATATACATTATTGAGATAAACACCAGACAAGTGACAAATGAACAGACTGTTTTACACAACTGATTTTTCTGATTGGCATTTTAACAGTGAATTAATAACAAAAAGGTTTTGTTTATATCGTGTCACTCTTGTCAGCTTGTCTCTCAGAAAACAAAAAATGAGACAATTCCTTTGCAGAACTAAACCACCTAAGAACCTTTTTTCATTTTCTAGCCTAATTTCTAGCGTGTACATCACAAGGGACATCACAAATATTGTGACAGGATGAATGCCGAATCTCAGCTAGCGTCACCTTCAAAAGGACACTGGGAGTTGTAAGGGTTTGCAGCATTGCCGAGTGTTGAAATGATGCAACGATCAGGGACAACGCTGAGGAGTGAACATCTCGACAACTCTCCTTGTCCCCCACCAATGTCATTGCAAGAGTTTTATCTACATGTATTAACTGAGCAAAGTTGATGCGAGCAGACTGGCGGCTATGGAGGTTTGTGTTTATGTAACAGATCAAACTTGACCATGTGACTTGGATGTGCCCCCTCAGAGAAAAGAGTGACACAAGACACCAGAGCAAAAGCATGCAACTTGGTGCTGGGCTCCTCTTCCCTCTTCTCTCCTACCACTATCATACAACTGCTGTTACGAGGCTGTGGGGAGGGTATCCCCTATAGGCTGCCTGAGAGTGGTGGCAGTCCTATCTCATTTGCTCATTTTTCTCCCAGTTTTTCAGCCAAGCCTATCCTACCCCCAGGCTGAGTGCGTCCCGTGTCAGTTTGGCTAAGGCTGGACTCCACTGAAGCAACTGAGATGAAAAGCCTTGAGGTGGATGCCAACATCACCCCAGAACAACTCCCCACAGCGAGGGCTCACAAGCGAGCAAAGCAACTTTCACTGTGTGTGCATAAACTGTATTAACACTGTGCTCCCAAAATCAACGGAAACGTGGCTTGACAGAGGTGGATATGTATTGATTATGAATTTACTTTAACTCAACTTGTTACTATTTGCCACATCAAGACTGTACAAACCAAGGAAATGTGTTTGGTATTTTTGACTGAGGGAAGAAATACATCAAAAACATAGTTGCATGACAAAAATTCCCCAATATCCCCAATATATGTAACATAACTGGTGTAGGGCTTCTTACCATATATCAGGTCCTATGTAAGGATACAAGAGCTGTGTGAAATTACATACAGCATTAGCGTAAAACAGTCCACCACAGTAATATTTTCAGTTCCAAAAGAAGATGAGGTTCCACTAGAAAAGGCCTGCTGCCTGTTGCCTGTCTCAACAGGAGGTTTTGGTTTTACTCCCATGAGATACTCTAAACACGCTACTAGTAAAGTTTTCCCAGAATATCCTCTTTAAGTACATGTCTATGTAGATGTTTTACATAACACAGAGACACTCTTCAGAAGAACCTCTATGGTACCATGAACTCAAATAAATGGATCATTATGTTTATGGAAGTTGTGAGCTAAAGTGGAAATTTAATAAAAAAGTATTGGCTGGTTCTGTGCTGAGTTTTAGTCCGTAGGTGGGGCGGCAGGTTGGCCTAGCGGTTAGAGAGGCCGACCCCGGAGAGGTTGCTGGGATCCCCGGCACCACCAGGAGGGTGTATTGCAGCTGTGAGCTGGTGATTGGAAAAATGACTGGTGTCACAGCTATGGTGCCCACCAACACTGTCGAAGTGCCCTTGAGCAAGGCACTTAACCCCAACCCCAGAGCTTTTAACGCTCTGTCCTCTGACCTGAAATGCATGTGCGTGTGTGTGGGGTGATATGTTGTGTGTGTATATCTAGTCAGGGGTGTGCAAAAAAATTATTTCACTGCATGTATGTGTATGTGACAAATAAAGTTCATTTCATGTACTGCATCCTTGCTGCATCAGACTAAAGAACTATGATCTCAGGACACATGCTGAAATAGTAAAAAACTATTTGTTTATTAGAACTGTAACTGATTTAGTCTGTAGTTAACGTTTCTAGCTCCCCCCCTCCCCTCCTCCCCGTCGCAGTGCTGGAATGGGGGATATATATAACATTTATTACTCTATTCTTAACCACATTTAAGTTAAGTGCTGAGGTTTGTGAGCTTGGCATGCCCAGGGGAATCCAATTTTCCATTCACTGGGGCCTGAGGTGAGAGCGTTAGCCAAACCATATATATACATTATATCATGAACATTGCTAAGGGATGTTGAGTTAAACAGCCATCCAGTGCTCCACATTTTTCTGTGCGGCACAATCTTTGCACATTTAAGATATATGAAATGCCCAACACTGAGATTGGAATGCTATTTTCATTTGGGACAAAATAGTACTTTCAGGTCAATACAGCTACAAAATATTTTAATCTTTTACTCTCTGCCATTATTTTCACACTCACTGGATGATGAACTTTTCCATCAGGACACTACCCACTACACAACTACCCTTTCAAATAAACAAAATAACAAAGCTTTGGTTGGGAAGCTGCAGGGTCTTAATCTTTGACATTATCTTGTCATAACTGGCCATGTCATTGGTTGATCTAGGGCAAGCCCAAAGGAGCAGCAGACCTAGTCAGGGTCATTTGGACTACCAGAGATATGTTTACTGAAGCTCCCCCTTCCAGACGCCTTAGTGCCATTGCCCTTCTCCAACTTAGTGAACTTGAGATACTGGTAGCAACGCTGTAGGCCCACAATTATAACAGCAGCAGAATACACCCTATTTCTTTGGTGTTGACTTATGCAACAATAGCTTACATCAAAACCATTCATGTACAGAAATACTGTAATAGTAACACATATCTTATAAGATGTAAAGCATGACTACTGAATTGTGATGAGAATGGGTCATATGCAAAAAACAACCTCTTTTGTTAGAAGTACTGGTTTGATCTGCAAGTAAGAAAAAGGTCTGGGCATAATATTAACGTTTAAAGTTTTAAAGTAATTATATAATTCTTTTTTTCAAGATTATTTTGGCATGTTTGCCTTATCAGCGGTATCTTAGCAGAGGTGCGACAAAGATCCCAGGCTGGATTCAAACCCAGGATGTTACAGTTACATGGTATGTGCCCTGGCCAGCTGAGCCACCAGTATTCCCTTAACTATGTAATTCTAATACTAACATGAGTAAACATTTTACATATTCACTAAATAGAAACAATAGGAAGGTTGTTCAGAGAATACATCAAATTGTTTTTGAATACATATTTCTTGGAGTTTTTTTAGTTTTTTTAAAGCTTTTTTTAAAAAGTAAGTGTAATATGTATTTGTTGCATTTTGATATTGGGGTTTGAATAATTGTGTGTTTTTTTCTTTGGTGGTGGCTTTGCTATGGAGGTTTACTGTAATTAACAGCCTTTCTGCTTTCTTCAGTGGAGGTTTCAAGCCACTAGATGGCAATCATATTCAATTAGAATGAAATCGTCATGCACTTTTTTTTGGATTATTGCTTAAAATAATTTGTCTTTGGATACTGAACAGTATTTAAGAAGGAAGTTTGAAATTGTGGAAAGTTGCTTTGCTTCCTATAGGGAGTAATGACAAATGACAGAAAACTACTTTTTGAATTAGTTTGACATTGCCTTTGTTTTGGTTGTGCCATGTTCCACTAAGAGAGTCACTCATCAAATTGTCTGTCTACGGTAACAAAACACATTGTTCAGATAATTGTTCAGGGCTGCATGTCACAGTTTTTAAAATGAAGCAATTTTAGAAAGACAGCTTCATCTTTGAGCATAAAAGAATCCGAAAACACTGATACAATATGTTGTGTTATACATTCATTGATAAATTCATCTTCATATCTTAATGCTGAGAATACCATGTTGCATCACAAAAAAATGAATTATGTCAACAACATAAACACTGCAAATCTTACTTTAGAGTTTCAATATTGCACTCTTGGTATACCAAAAATGTATGTATGTAAGTTGATGTATGCAATTAAGTTTTTGAAATCAAAATGCAGTTTTAAAGGAATTAGTGTTGTAAATCACCTTTTATGCATCAGTAATTGAGGTTACTGTGAGTTACACACAAAACAATCTGATATATTTCAGATTGGATGCAAATGCTTGTATAATTTGTACAAATCTATTGTTATGCATATAAAATAAAAAATATAAGAGCCTCTGGCAGAATCTACAGCATCACAGTGAAAATGGATAGCAAAAAAGGTTGTACCTACCTGTCCATGGGGATAGTGCAGTAGGTTTTTCTATGCTTTATGGTAGAGCATCCTGGGCTGGCATCCAGAGGCATTGTTTCACTGCAGGATGAGTGAGACAATGGGTCATTTTTCTTCAAAACCCCTCACCACCAAGTACAGGCAGGGCACTCAGGAGCCCAGCATCCTGCCAAAGGCCCTATTGTTCCCTAGCTTGTCCGCCTCCATGACTGGGGTTCAGCTATTTATTTATTTCATCCAAGATGACTTCTGTTACAGCCCCATTCATTCACCCAGAAGTTAACACTGATGCAGCTCTGGACCTCCAAAGCCTTGTGACTTAACTGTGTGTGAGTGTGCGTAAGCGTGTGTGTGAGACGGCTACCAGAGTTATCACAGGAAAGCTACATCATTTCTAAAATCACTTTTGTGGTTTAATGAACTTTCAATTCATTCAACACATTTTTCTTAATTTAGTCTACCATCTGAATTTGTAATACAGCACAAAACAAAAGACATAGAGACCTGGAGGATGATAACAAGAAATCAGCAGACATCCAGCCAGGTTGGTCATATGTCTAAAGGGTTAGAGTCTCCTTGTATTTTGACTTTTGTCCTGAAGCATCTCTTGTTGGTTTAAGATATTAAGACCTTCTTTTTCAGAGGTTGTTGCCAAAACCAAGAAAGGCCTTGTCATGTATTTGTTCAGAAAGAGGCGGAGGGCTGTTTGATGCCTTTTCTTCAGTGATGGAGATATGGCATGACAGAGCTCTCTTTTCAGACATGCCATGGCATGCCAACAACTTCATGATCATATAACATTAAATCAACCTGTTTTTCCCATTATGCTTGATTTTTGTTCATCAGAAATTCATATCAACGTTTCATCATAAATATAGATAAAATGGACATAAAATATAAAATGTAGAAAAGAATGACTTAAAACACAAAAATGCATGTTTCTAATGATATACATATACATATATATATGTATAGAGATATATGGATATTTGATGAATAAACGCTGTGTAGGTAAAAAAAAAACCAAAAAAACATTTATGCCTTATTTTGCTTCTTTTTCCTTGAATATATGTTGAACACCTCTCAAGTAGGACACTGCTGTGCCTCCTTAAAGTCCTCAGAAATATAAATGCCCACAAGCTGGAAATCTCAAGTATGAGATCTTTAATTCACCAGTACATATCAGGAATTTGTACTATTTATTGTTATAGCTTTGGCATTAAACTACTTGTTAAAACTTTGTTACTAGTCGAAATATACATTCCACTAGTAAAAAGTACACTTCCGGATATCAACCGAATTCTAACTAGTAGGAAGTACTTCAAGAATATTCAACATCCTAAACCGGTGGCGTGAGCAGGTTTCCGGGCAGCAGCATGGTTGCGAATCTAACTCATGGCGTTTCTGGATTGGTATCCTCACTCTCCCACCCTACATTCCTATCTTTCTTCACTGATTATTGTCCAATAAAGCCGAAATGTAATTAGAATTGTTGTCAAGTATTGTTTATTGTCTTCCAACATGAAACATCCCACTATACTGTGTCTTTGTTCTCCACTAGAATCCTTTTAGAAAGGGCTGCATTTATAAATGTGGGTCCGTTCTTGTGATTGCAATAAGGTCAGGCAATCTACATATATGCTATAAAAATAACTTGTCGAAATAAGGAAACCCTCATGGCTCCAGTGGCTCACGGTGTAGAGTGGGTGTGTATGAATCACAAGATTCCTGGTTCAATCCAGATCGATTAGTTCCTCCAGAAGAGATGTCCCAGTGTTTGTTTTCAACTTGACTTTAGAGAACAAGGAAATGGGAATGGGATACTGTAAGGCAAAATTGGGAATTCATACCTTACTGGTTTATGAAGGCAGCGTTCTTAAAGGCTCTTCCACTCCTCAGATGGTGTTTTAGGTTTATTTACAGAATAGTGATTCTCTCGTTATCCCCTACCTATGCTAAATTTAAATCACCAAATATGCAGCTAACTTTTTAGTGAACTGCTGTAGGTCAGTTTGTTAAAACATTACTCTGTGAACATTTAATGTCAGGGTTTAAATCCAGTTAAATCATAAAACATATGCAAGCTTGAATTGCATCCGAGATAGTTGTCATTAAAAGATGTGCTATTCAATTGTAATTAACTAAAATTGTATTTAATCTCAATTCAAAGTTACTAAACAATATAATGGAATTATTAGTAGCAATTTTACCTTCCAAAGGTTCGCGGCTACGGCAGACGAGAACGACATTGTGGCTAGCTTGATAGCGTTGCCTTTTTCAAGGCGGGTTTTTGCGAAGCAATTAATAATACAAAATGGAAGGCCAACTCCAGCACTGGAATTGACAGAAAAAGGGAAAAGTGTCGAAAGGCATTTCAAGATCGACAATTATCAACGCTACCCGTGGATGACTGGCTGTAAGAAAACTAATAGGTTATATTGCTGGAGTTGTCTGCTTTTTACAACCGACAAGTCATCCAACTGGGCTAATAGTGGATTTGGGCTAATGGTGGACATGTAAGTAACAAACAAACAAAACATGTAAACAGGTCTCATATGAATGAAGTACTTAACTAACACATATGCCGATTACAGCAGCTATATGGGAGAAAACAGAGGGGATACTCAGAGAGGGATCCCCCTACTAGGACAGTCGGGCGTGCAATAGATGCAGAGTTTGGGCAAGCAGCGTATACAGAGTGCAAGTTTATTTGGATGGGACATCCAGATCTGATGTGGGGCATCACAACAAACAGCAGCTCAGTCACTGTCATCGTAGGATTAGGGGACCACGCAGGCACCAACACAGCCGAGCTGCAGCCTGGAAACAGATAGGAGACACACCCATACACGCAAGCAGACTCATTCATGTACTCTCACTCACACAGACAAACATGACCAGCGTCAGTGGACAGGAGCAGGTAGACCAGGAAAACAGGACATGTAGGCAGGATGCTAGTATACAATGGCAGGAACCTGAGCTAGGGTGAGCTAAGTGGTCTAGCCTTACTCTGAGAAGAGACTGAGCCACTCCCTCAAGGCTATAGAAGGCCCTAATACTCTTTTGCCTGCACCCCACACCCACCCACTGATGTTGTCCTTGGTCTTGAGCTTCTGCACTGACAGAGTGTTCCAGAGGAGCCTCTTTAGCCTCTCCGCCTCCATCTTTTCGTATTTCCGAAACTCATGAAACAGTGCCTCTGATTCTATACTGCAGTGGTGTCCAATCATGTGCCATGGAGGGCCGAGAGTATGCAGGTTTTCACTCCAACCAAAGACTGCAGCAGGTGATGTCACTGATTAACACACCTTCAACCAGAGAGGAGGGACTAATCAGTGAAATCACCTGCTGTAGTCTTTGGTTGGAGTGAAAACCTGCATACTCTCGGCCCTCCATGGCACATGATTGGACACCACTGCTATACTGTCTGTCTCTTTGGCTTTCTCCACACTCCCTTCTGTCATTCCCAAACACTGCTAGGTAGCAAGTAGTGATGGCCGATTCACGAACTTGTTCATTGTGAAACACACACCGTGTTACAGCATGCTAGGTGACCTGAGCCAGGTGCTGCTGAATCAAATGAACCGCTGAGCCGAAGAACAGAACGGACTTAGGGGTTCAGTGAACCGCTGAGCCGGAGAACAGAACGGACTTAGCGGTTCAGTGAACCGCTGAGCCGAAGAACAGAACGGACTTAGCGGTTCAGTGAACCGCTGAGCCGAAGAACAGAACGGACTTAGCGATTCAGTGAACCGCTGAGCTGGGTGCTGCTGAATAAACCGATGAACGAGAGACTTGACGTCCGCGTACCCAGATCAATTAGCCATATTGAATCTTGAACAAGGTCAGTATAATACTCTAGCGATCTGTACACATTGACAGCACAGTTTTTGTAATGTTTAAGATGTTGTTTAATAAATGAACTGGTAACTGGATAAACAGTAACCCCAAATTAACATTTACAAAACTGTCTCAATTAGAAAAAGTAAGTCAAGAGTACACTAAATAAAATGAAATAAATAGCAATACTCTGTAAATACTATAAATATTATTATTGTCATTAACCTGTGGGTTATTTGGTGTTTTACAGTTGTGGTATATGTGGTTATTTGCATGTCTGGTTTGATAGGGGATAGCGTTCATGTAAATCCATTGCCTGTTTAGCTCAGTAGAATATCAGACTCTCATGCTGAGAGTTGTGAGTTCAAACCTTACATAGTCTTAGTTATCACCTCACTGTCAATTTTTATTGATGAATCGATTCAGAATCGATCCACTTCTATTGGACGTGTGTGGCACGGTGGCGCAGTGCTTGCACTGCTGCCTCACAGCAAGAAGGTTCCGGGTTTGATTCCTGCCTGGGGCGCTATTGACTCTGGGGTACCCAGGTGGGCTATCTCCCAGGCCTTTCTGTGTGGAGTTTGCATGTTCTCCCCGTGCTCACATGGGGTCCTCTTCTACAATAAGGACCCCAATTGGAAAAACATGCAAGAAGAACGCCTTCTCCTGACCCCGACGAGGACCCAAGATCTGGAGCCGTTGGCCCCTGGAGGGGCTACAGGATGGGAAAAATGCAGTGACTTAATTTCCGCAGCCACCCTCCCTGCATGCGTGTGTGTGTTTGGCGGCCACCACTGTCCACGTGTGTGTGACAAAAAAATTTGGACAAATAGTGTTCTTTCTTTCTTTCAAAAGACGGACTCTTTTAAGTTAGTTAAAAGAGTCAGTCTTCCCATCACTGGTAGCCAGCCCTAAAAACAATATTGTAGTTGTCCTGACATAGACAGGACTTGATGATGACATGGTAAGTTACTGTATTACACTTAACCGTGTTCTGAAGTCTATCTAAAGACGAAAGCAGCTCTCCTGGAGCCAAATGAAGGAATCCTGCACAGCCTGCAGCCTGCAGAGTGGGTAGTGGTGAAGGACCAGAGGAAACTTTGGCATCAACCCCAAGTGTTGCTGACTACACCAACATCGTTTGAGCTTCGGTCTCTACCATGCTTATGATAATAATTTTGATTTTGACCTATGTATTCCCATACCTTCTCCCTTCTTTTGATATACTATTGCACTGTAAAATATAATAAGTTGGCTTTACTTTAAAAAAGTATGCAAACTCATTGCCTCAAAAAAATTAAGTAAAGTTAACTTAAAGTAAAACCTTGCAATAATCAATAAAATAATGGGACAGCAAATAAGCAATTACAGTTTCACAAAAATATCAAACATTTATCTCATAACAATTAGCAGTACAATAATGATTGCAAAGGTTACCAAGTGCTATCTGATAGCTGAAGACTCTTCACTGGTCTAACCCAGTAGACTGTTT
>CABFOQ010023940.1:0-13828 GCA_900660455.1 Gephyroberyx darwinii
CAAAAATCATGCATGACGTTACAAACAATTACAGAGAGACGACCTGGCATGGGATGCCAAGATACTGCAACACTCTCTGTCTTACAAGGCCGCTGCCTTTCAAAGACCATACGGTACAGTCACATTTCCTCTCCTCTCTCCTCTCCTCTCCTCTCCTCTCCTCTCCTCTCCTCCCCTCCCCTCCCTTCCCCTCCCCTCATGGCTCAATCTGAGCCTGTAAATCACCTGGCTACAGATAAATAGCCCTGAGGAATTTGTGGTGCTTCTGAAGTCAGCAAGGCAAGCGAGTGAAAACCCTCCTCT
The DNA here is from genome assembly GCA_900660455.1 of Gephyroberyx darwinii. Lineage (NCBI taxonomy): Eukaryota > Metazoa > Chordata > Actinopteri > Trachichthyiformes > Trachichthyidae > Gephyroberyx > Gephyroberyx darwinii. The sequence continues at coordinate 304 of CABFOQ010023940.1, forward strand.
GTGTGGCTTCCTCCTCCTTCTCTGGGTTGTATAACACCTCTCGTAGCATCTGACCTTCAGTGCATGCCATTTTTAGAGCATTAGCAGCAACAGCAATTGGCCCACTGAGTTATTTTCTCAGCCTAAAGGAGCTACAGCCTCCCCCCTCCCTCATCTACATGACAGGTAAATGTGATGATTCATGTACAATCAGATAGATACAAGCTATACGGGGAAGATGCATCAGCAGGGTACAGGTGGGTAGCTTGCTTGTAGAGTCACATCCAAACCATGTGTTTTGGTATTTGTATTTTTCATAACATCTAAACCTGCTATGTTTGTGGGCCTTTTACGATACTACCCGTCTTGACTTGTACACATTTGCTGTTTTGGCTGTTAGCAGACTGTAAAAGGCGTCCAGGAAGAGAGCAGGAGGACTTTTCCAACTCTGTGACATGTATAACAGGCCAGTGATAAATAAAGCCATCATCTCTGAATGTGGCCATCCCTTTTCTTTCAGTGCTCAAGGTAACACAATCTGGCCGTCAGTCATGCTACTGACAGGAAAAACAGGTGCAAGGTCTCCTGTACTTCCCCAACTGCCTCCGGCCTCCTAAATGCTAGTAGAGGGACAGAAATGCCATCATTGTTTGCTGATTATGGCGTCATAATGATGGTGATGACAGTGATTTGTCTTAGGCTTTTTGTCTGAAACTCTGACACCTTGCATTGGTGACTGTTGGTTGTTGTGACCTTGAGTTTCTGTTTTATTCCAGTTATTGGGTTTGACTCTTTGAGTTTCCCTGGGTCCAGTTGGACTGTATCGAAGAGCAGCGCTGCCTGCAAACTGATCAACAGAATTCAATAAACATGGTTCATTTCTGGGCTGATCATTCACCGAAGGAACTGGGCTAGCATATTGAACAGTTAAATTGTTCAATATTCTTTACACAGTAGGAGTAGTTTACCTTCAAACATGTGATTTGAATTGAAATATACATTAGGGACAGCATGCAGGACAATTTGCAATGAAATCCATATCCATGACTGCGACTTTCAACACATTATAGACAAAGTATACCAATGTGACTGAATTTCTGAATTTTTTCTGACTGAATTTTCTGTAGTATTGGTGGGTGGAAGTAATTTCAGTTCCAAGGCCATTCCTGTTTTCATCCCAGCATTAGTTATATTGGTTACTGAGTTATGATAATAGCAATATTTTAAAAATCAACAAACTATTTGGGGTTTTGAAGGACATTTGAGGACATTTCAGTAAAATATACCTACAATATTCACTCAATTACCATATCAATGCATTTTGAATTCATTCAATGCAATTTTGGATTTGGGTTCATTCAATGCATTTGGGCATTTTTGCCTTTATTGGACAGTTAACACTAGAGAGAGACAGGGAAAAAAAATTGTGAGAGAGAGGAGGGATGACTTGCAACAAAGGTCCTGGGCCTGATTTGGACTTGGGACGTTGAGGTTAGATAGCAGGCGCCAGAGACCGCCGATCCACCAGGAAGATCCCATGAGGTACTATTTTAAGAACATGAGATACCATATTGATACTGGTGTCAAAAGGGCAACAAAGGCCCACAAAGGTTTTGCCATTTCATCCCACAGTATTAGATCACAGAGGTTTATTATGTACAATGGCTTATTATATGCTGCTGCTATGCTACCACATTGTTTTTTCTGTGAAGTAAGGGTATTGTTTTGTCATTTTCCACATAATTCCACTATTTGATTGTAGCATGTCTGCCAACCATGAGAAAGCAACTTATGATCACAATGTACTGATACAATACTCCATTGATGCGTTCCCCCGAACACTGCTGAAGCTGCAATTTTTGCTGGGGAAAGAATCCCTGCAGTGCGGGCATATTTTATCCCCCGCAATGTTTAAGTCATGAGACAGACAAGTTGTGAAGGAGTCCTTTTCTCTTTGTGTCTCTCTTCTTCTTTCTCTTTTCTTTGTCACACCACACTCTCATTCTCTATCTCTCCCTCCATCTCTCTTTCCCTTTCTCTCTCTTTCTCCCTCCTCCACTCCAGCATTTATGAACAAGGCACTTAAAAATGTGCAAAAAAACACTAATAACAATGTAATGTATAACCCCACTAATATTATTACAAGCACCTATTACTGTTACACAAGGCTCATTGGACGAGGCAAAGTTAGCTTACATAACATTTTAGCCAAATGCAGATTTGCCGAGTTTTAGTATTATAAAATATTTGTTTGAGCTGCTGTAGAGGCAGAAATAATCTCATTGGTTGAGTTACACCTCAGTGGGCGGAGCCAAAGAACCACAATTTTTCTGGCTAAACAATGTTAGACTGAAATCCAATTAAAAAGAGGTAAGAGAGGAGCTAGCTAATATTGTGAAGCCTAGCACTTATTTAGGTTAGCTAGTTAGCCTAGGTGACCTTCCAAGATCGTGAATGCCAGGGTTATGAATGTTATTTTATTTTGTATATATATATTTTCATGAATTTTTTTTTTTTTTTGCCAGTTAGCTAACTTGCACGCTGAAAAACTGGTTCTTTGGCTCCGCCTCCTGAGGTTTAACTCAACCAATGAGATTATTCCTGCCTTCAGACCAGCTCTGCCTCTGAGAACTGAAACTCCGAATATGGACTTCGCTGCATGTCTCCGAGACGATGTGCTCACCACAGCAGGCCTACCATCGGCATGTTTTCTGTGGGATTTTTTGACCAGCCTTGAATTCTTTATCATATCAGGCTGCTAAAGAAACACAAGAGCCCTGTAATGAAATTGCTTTTTTCATTCTTCTCATATTTTGTCAGAATTAAAGGTTACTGTGGAACAAAAAATACACTTCTCTGGAGGGCTGGAACCTGTGAAACTCAATCAGGGGAGTGGCTGGCACTCCAGAGACTCGATATTAGGAAAATGTATTTCCCCTCATTCCTTGAAGGAATGACACACTTAGGGCGCACTCACACTAGGCCCGGTTGGCTTGAACCGTGCCTAGCACGATTGCCCCCCCCTCCCCCCACACACAGTGGAGTTCAGAATTTTACTTTGTGGCTTATTTGGAGTCTCTTTGGGTGCGGTGACTCACGACCCTCTCACATGACTTATAGATTTATTGATTTTCAGTTAATCGTGCTGCACGTATAAGAAGATTTTTACGGAGGCAGCTGACGCTGACAGAGGAGTTTCCGGCTTTACTCCCGACTACAATTCACGTTCATCAATAAATCATCGATTTTATGGGACAGTCGCATTATTGACATGTTCGGGATCCGTGCTCCGGCACGATTAGCGATCACACTAGCCCGAATCCAAGTGAACCGTGCCGTGAACCGTGAACCGGAGCACACCTCTTCAAGCGGGCCCGGGCACGGTTCAGATGGCCTAGTGTGAGTGCGCCCGAAGACAAACAAGCTTGTCCAAGATTCAATTTAAGTTGCATTGCATACAGTGCTAACTTGAAAGGGGATTTGGAGGAAATTGTACTGAGCAGCAAAAACTAGCTGGTCAAACATGGGCTCCAATACAGTATCTGCTCCTCCAGTATATAATATTGTAGTTGTAATAGCCCGAACGGTCTCTAGATGTCACTGTTATTCATTTGCAGCAAAAAGTGTCTGGTCAAAAAAATGCTTCTAATGCGATGTATTAATTGTGTCGAGCATTTGAGCGTCTTCTCTTGACATAAAGCAATTTTTCATTTCCCCAAAGATGAATACATCGCATTAGAAGCATTTTTTGACCAAATGCTTTCGGCTGCAAATGAATAACAGTGACATCTCGAGGGTGTTCGGGCTATTACAACTACAATAAAGAATAGTTACCCATGTTTTGCAAACTGAAGCTTTAGTGTTTTAAAATCAGAACAGGTAAGCAGTCTATCTAGTAACTACAACGTCTTCTGGATTAGTTTCTTATTTCCATCAACATCCAATGGCTATAAAATAAATATTTGTATATACAAAATACATATCGCATTTTCAATAGATCAATTCTGGCGATGGGCGCAAGGTCGTAAGAGTGAATATCTTAGATTTGAAGGGCAATAAAAGTGTCAAACCAACGGAATGCTCTTGTGGTGAAAGAAAGGTGGTTCTATTATCTACACAGCAGCACAGAACCTGCAAAGCGGCTAACCTCGTAAATGGCTTTTGATGAGCCATTATGGGTTGTATTCTAGAGCTAAAACTTTCAGCCCAGTAGTTCACTTTCATGCCAACCCAAAATAAAGGCAGTATCTGTTTTCAGGAGCAACGACACAGCGGACAAATTATGTTTTTCACAATGTTTCACAAGGTATCATACTGCATTTTCTTCGCGTTTATATCACGCTGTGTTGTTGGATGCTGCTTGCAAGAGCTGCAGCCCATTGCATTTAGGCTATGTTCCATACCAAAACCAAATCCTCAGGCTAAACTACAGCTAACGGCAATTATGCCTCGCTACTGACTATACCGACATCTGTAAATTGTTGAAAAACAAACAAATGTTACCTCCGAACGGTGTAGATGTAGACAGGGTGCACTTTATACGTTGCATTGAATTATTTCTTACTTTCATCTTCCATCCATTTCACAGTCGCCATTTTCCGTGGTGGTCTGGTGTGGGCCAGATCATTTCTTTTGAAAGGGTAGATATACACACAATCGACTGTATTGTAAAATACAACACAAACATATTGCAATAATCACATTACATTGTGTAACTAATTAATATCTTCTTTATAATCAACAGGTTAATAGATTCCTATCCTTTCTTTTCTAAATGAAAAGTTACGTTGCACCGCCATCTTCCCCCGAAAGGTGGAATGGTTTATTCCAGATAGGAGGCATAAAAACCTGAGTTAATGACCATCTCTTTAGGGGTAGCAGATTTTTTTTTAGGTTGATAGCGGTTGATCACCGTTTTAATTGATATAATAAATTGAGATTTGAGGAATCAACATTGTGGTTGTTGTTTATTTTTAAAAATATATACATTGTGGTTGTCAAACTGGTTTTTGAAGCACTGTCTAAAATCCCATGCCAACCTAACAAAGATGTTACCACAATCCCACAAATGGTTGTCATTTTCTCAGAGGTCTTTGTTGCCTTCGTAGCGGATGATTAAATTAAATATTGTCAATCTCGTATTTTATTTTATTTTTTTATTTTTTTTGAGAAAACATTTTGTCTTTGAACATATTCAAAAGGTGATGACAGTATCACATCAGCAGCTGGCCTACATGAATTTTATTTTGACAAACCGTTTGTAATATTAATCTGCAGTAACCTGTATAGAAAATGTTGTGATCAATGAAATGTAATATCAGGTTGCTTGGCGAGTAAACTCAAGGAAAGTGGGGTCAAGAGCCCACCCCTAATTTGATAAACTAGCTTGTCGTTGTCACAGGTAGGTACACTTAGAGAAAAATGGTTCAGACAGCTACATTTTAGATTCATAAATGATTTTGAGTCATTACTGTTGTGACAGTTAGCTGGAAAACTTAAAACGACTAGCTAACTAAATGCTAGCACGTAAATGGCTTTTGATGATTTGGCTAACCTTAGCTAGTTGTTAACAAACGTTATAGCTAGCAAACTGGGCTACCTCCATTATTTAGCTACGAAAAGTACATTAAGTGTTAAAGAAGGGATGAGTAGCTACTGTAACCAATAACACCCATACTGAAAAATAATTCACATATATATATGTTTCATCAGAATTTGAGATGTTTCAAAATATGCACAAATTGGCCAATACATTTATTTGTACATGTAGATGCTGTGCTGTTAACAAGAAAATAGATTTTATCCACTCAAAATAGATTTTGAATGAGTTCCATTTACATATAAAAATACATTTGTATATTTTTGTAGCTTTTGTATGTTTTGCAACATAAGTCTCTGTATATTCTAATGTGTATGTGAAATTCTTTTTTATGTAAGATGTAAGATGTTCAATATCCTCATAATGGTACACCCAAGACACATTATAAGTAGTGACTAAGTGACATTGCCCTTTTTGCCTTCAGATGTGTACGCGCCTACGTGATCTGATGAGATGTTCGACTCAGATGACTGCACCTTGTCCCTGGACAATCTGTTTTTTGACAGGCCTGTTGTCCACAAAGTGTGAGTAGAGGGGACACACCAGCTCTGTCTCTCTGTCTCTCTTTCTTTCACTCTCAATTGAATGAATATTTACCCTCCTGAATCCTTTTCTACAGAAAGCCGCTCCACCAAGAGGCTAGTCCATGGCAGTTGGAAGTGCCTCCATCGCTCTCTCAGATCCCAGCCACTCAGGATATCCAGAAAGAAGCAGAGACGCTCTCATCCTCCTATAGTATGCCGTGCCCTGGATTGTAAAGTATAATGTATAATGTAATGTATTGGGGTGAATTCCTTTTCACCTGACTTGAGTAAAATGCTCAGTATCTGGCCTGTTGAAGCCTTACTAAATTTAACTGTGACTCAGTGACATGGTGCTTGAATAGGCTTTAATGCCTTCCCAATTTTACTTGACTTGAATAAACAAATTGGTAGCAGGCGCACTGAAGTCTTAGAAATATTCGCTGAATCGCCAGTTTAATAGCAATGGTAAATTCCTTGCTGTAATTCTAAATTCCTTTCATCTCACGTAAGTGAATCAACAGCTACCAACAACTCTATTTCATCTTTTCATTTCATTTCACCTAACCCTAACCCTCTTAAATATTTCTCACAGGTTTCTCACAGAAGCCCAAGAAATTCTTGCCCCCTGTTAAACAATCAGCTGACTTAAAGGTTTTCACATCACAAATCACCAGTTCTCAGAGGTTCAACAATGAGGAGAAAGAGATAGAGGAGATCCAGGGCGGCGGCGGCAGTAAGTGTAATGGTCTTTGGGGAGGTGAAGGGTTCATGGATTATTCCCAGGTTGCCTGCCAGAGTGGCAGAGGTGGAGATGAAACCCCGATGGATTCTGGTCATGCGGCCATCAGCAGGAGATGTTTGTCTCTGGACTTCAGCCAAAGCCCACCTCTGCGGAGAAGGCAAGAGTCAGTTATATGTCTGTTATATTGTGTGGATTCATGATACAGTTAGTAAAGATGTAACTACAACAATAAGAGGCATGCTTTTTTTTCATTAAAGGATAATTAATGAGAGGAGAATGAAAGAATGCTAAACCATATGTCGTTGTTCAAGCCCATTCATTGTTGTAGTCAGAGGCCATAATGCCTAGCCATGCTTAAAGAAGCCTCCAAGCTAGCAACCTTAAATGTTTCTTTCTCTTTCTCCCTTCTCCTCCCTGAATATTTCATTTGCTTCCTAACTCCTCTCTCCTCCAACAGTTTATTCAGACCCTTCAGGGGTCAGGTGTTGAACAGTGGAGGCGCTGTGTCAAACACAAATGACCTCAGCAGCAGCAGCGATCAGGCAACATCCAGACCTCAAACTTTCCTCAGTCAGGTTACTATGGTGACAGAGCCTCCTCTTCAGCCACCGTCGGCGACAGCTCGCCAGGCAGCTCCTCCTTTCTCCCTCCCTCCTCTGTGCTCATCTGCAGCGAGTGGCCGACCCCCACAGCAGGCAGCACAGGGGGAGACACAGGACAAGGGCACAAAGAGAGCCCTCGTTCCGCCCATGACGCCTCAGCCACTACACATACAAGGTGCTGTGCTGACAGTCGCAGACACGCTATGTCCATGGTTTATAACTGGTATACCAAGTACTACACATATAGCTCTATGAGGTGTTGCAGCTAAAGACTGGGCCCATGTCTAGCCTTGGCAGCAGCTGCCACAGTCTGTTAGGGTGTGATGAGGGGGAAATGAGGTGAGCTCTCCCCATTGACCACCTTATTGTAATGATACATGGTGGTCACTAGGTGGTGGATGACACCTTTTTTATTTGAACTGGATTTGGTTTGTCAGTGGATATTGTACTAATTGTGTGATTGAAAATATAGCTGTCAATCTATGTGTGGATTGTACGCTTTGTAGGCTCTTCTGGGTCCGGCGTTTTACGTCCAGTCTCAGAAATCCGTATCCTTTTTGCTCTGTGAGTCAACAAAATTGAAGATTTTAAGTGTTTGAATTATGCCCGAATGCATGGAATGCAATTGTACTGGGATATGGTTGGATTTCCTGAATCATACAAACGCAGCAGCTAAATTCAGATCTGTCTTCAGAGAGTTCCCCTTCTTCAACTATGTTCAGTCCAAAGCCCTGGATGATGTAAGTAAACAAAATCTCTTCATTATTTTTTATTCTCTCAATTACACTGTCCACATATATTTGAAACCCTTCGTGAACAGAATGTTGAGGACTACGATTCATGGGATAGTTAGTCTATTTATTTATTTATGTATGGTTTGTTCACAGGTTCTTTACACAGGTAAGAACTTTGTGGCCTGTGCCCCTACTGGATCTGGTAAAACAGTCCTGTTTGAGCTGGCCATCATCCGCCTGCTAATGGAGACGTCAGAGCCCTGGAGAGACGTCAAGGCTGTCTATAGTGAGTATATTATTAGGTAGACCATTAAAAAATACCACTAAAGCCCCAATCCTGAGTAGATTTTCATTCACATTGATCCTGGAAGAGTTTGAGTTGTATGGCATTGAATTTATTTTTTGGAAATATCCTGGAATTTTGTCAACTCTTTTCTTAACGGAAAGCGTTGAAAATTAAGATGAAAATAGGCCTTTTCTACACAACTGATCAGAATTCAAAATACAGATCTGCTTTACTTAACTGTTTACAAACCTTGAATGAATGAAAACTTAAAGCCAACAGTGTTTCAACAGGGTATTTGTGAGATATTCAGTCTAAGGTTACATCCCCACTAATATGTTTTCGTTTTAAAACGAGTTTTAAAACTAAAACGATCTCCGTCCCCACAAGCGTTTTAGCACTGTTTCAGAAATTATTTCCATCCATACTAACATGCCTGAAAACACATATCACGTGACCATTCACCTACACTGGGCATGCGCGTGCCGGTGTAAACAGGAAGCAGATTGTCTGCTCTGCTGTTGCTTAGTTGCTGAAAATACCGTTATGAAGAACAGCAGTGGCGAAAAGTAAGAGCAGGGATTTCTTTGTTTGGACGGACAACGACGTGGAACTGTTACTGAAAGACACAAACGAGTATAAGGCGGTAAACGTTGCAGAGAATATAGATTGGGAGTCGTCGCAAAGAAAATATGACGACATATTACAGCTGGTAGCTGTCGTTTGTTTTCTTCTGGAAAAGGGTCACGTGATAGGGGAGTAACGAATCGGGAGGATACGTCTGACTGATAAGACCCAATCAGGAAGCGAACGTGGGTGTCTGCGTCATCGTTTTCAAAAGTCTCCGTTTCCTCCTGTCCACACTAAAACGCAACCCCGGAGTTTTTAAACTAAAACGGGTCAGCATCATTTAAAAAAGTCTCCGTTTTAGGGGTTTCAAAACGCCGGAGTAGTGTGGACACGAGGCATAAACACAGCAGAAATTATGCATTTTAAAACGAAAACATATTAGTGTGGATGAAGCCTAAGAAAGAGATTCACCCTTTGTTCTCGCCAGTGGCCCCCATCAAAGCTCTTTGCAGCCAGTGCTTTGAGAACTGGAAACAGAAGTTTGGCCCCCTGGGCCTCACCTGCAAGGAGCTGACCGGCGACACACAGATTGATGACTTCTTTGAGATTCAGGATGCCCACATCATCATGACCACGCCTGTGTGTGACACTAGATTGTATTTCCCGTTGCTCAAAACAAATCAAACAAATGCTACAGCAGTTTAGGGAGAAGGTTCAATACTAATATTGTTTTGATAGAAACATAACAAAAAAAGATTCAAACAGTTTTATGTAATATATTTTTTCCTCTCAGGAAAAATGGGACAGCATGACAAGGAAATGGAAGGATAACTGTCTGCTGCAGCTGGTCAGGCTCTTCCTTATCGATGAAGTAAGAGTATTTCATAGACATTTGTTCGCTAGCTCATAGGTTATAGTACGTTGTATGTGGCTTGTGGTGCGTGCTTATGCACCAATTGGAGATGTGCTGCCAACAGGGTGTTTTATTATTCCACATTTAGCCTCTGCCCTGAGCAGTTTTTTCTATTGAGGCGTGGAGTTAAGGCCATAAAAAATATGGCACATGATGTTATTGGCCTACTGACACAGGCGATATGAGGTTGGATACAACCTCTCTCTGTTGTTAATAATAGATGACAAGGAATAAGGAGGCCATGGCCATGGTATGCAGGTAAAATGAGGTTATCCCCTCCTTATTGCCACTGTCAGCTAGCAGTGGGCATCAAAAACAAAGGTTTAACATTTTTGATGCCCACTGCCAGCTGACAGATCTTCCTCCATGCGTCTCCAGGTGCATGTGGTGAAGGATGTGATCCGCGGGGCCACTCTGGAAGTGGTGGTAAGCAGGATGAAGGCAGTACATGCCTACAGGACAGCAGAGAACCCACAGGCAGACCTCTCCATGAGGTTTGTGGCTGTGTCAGCCACCATACCTAACATCTCTGATGTGAGTAGCTGGAATGGGATGTTGCTGGGATGTGAAGGAGCCGGGCAGATTTGAGTACGATAACATTCGACAGGCTGTGAGGGCAAAGCTTTCTTAATGAGTGTTCTGTCTTTGTTTTTGCTTTTTGGACAAAAGAAAATAGTTCAGTACATTGCAATGCATTAACGCCACTCCCTGTGGTTTGTTAGTGCTGATAGCTGAATTGTATATCTTGTTGGTGTAAAACAAAAACTTTGGTTGTTGTTTGAATTGTTTGCCTGTTCTCAGATAGCAGACTGGCTGTGCAATGAGAGCGGTCCAGCCACTCATCTGTATGTGGACGAGAGCAACCGTCCCGTGAAGCTGAGGAAGGTGGTGCTGGGATTCCCCTGCAGCCCCAACCAGACAGAGTTCAAGTTCGACTTGTCACTCAACTACAAGATGGCCAACATCATACAGACCTACTCCGACCAGAAGCCTACGCTAGTGGTGGGTGGGGCGATCGGGGTAAACTGTGTTCTTATGGGATTTTTGTGTTTGCCCTGCTCTGCTTCAGTTTTATTAGAATTATTAAGAATTATTAAGTGCTACGTGGACTGGACAATGATGTGTTTCTATAGTTTTGCTCCACAAGGAAAGGGGTCCAACAGTCAGCCACAGTTCTGGCCAAGGATGCTAGGTTCATCATGAGCATTGAGCACAAACAAAGGTCGGTTGACTCCTTCCTCCTCCCATCCAGAATAACTACATGTTCATGTATATGCAACTATTCATTCAAATATTAAAAAAAAAACTTGATTCCATTTCACTGGTAGTTCTGTCTCTGTTTTGTCTACTATATAATCGTCTGCAGGTTGCTGAAATATGCAAACTCTATCCTGGATTCAAAACTGAGAGGTAAGCCCTTTGGACAACTTCCAATCCCTCTTGGCACACACATGCAAGGGACATGCGTCTTTCATAGTTTCTAGTTCAGTGGACATTATGTAAAGCAAAGGTTCTTTTCATGTCAAGACCCGTCAGACACACATTTGGGACTGATTTCAGCCCAGAACCATAGATTAAGAAAGCACTGGCAAATATATTTGATTATGACTCTAATTCTTGACTGTAGCAGTAGTTTTTCATTGTTTGTGTTCCAGATCTTGTGATGCTAGGAGTTGGTTACCACCATGCTGGAGTTGACATTTCAGATAGGAAGTTGGTAGAGCAGGCCTTCACTCTGGGAGACCTGCCTGTCCTCTGTGAGAATTCTTCACAAATGCAATTATGTTATACCCTGTGTGGTAAATCGATGAAGCTCTACAATACACTTTGTCTGTCTTTATTTGCTTCATTACCTATAGCTAACAGTGTGGAGATAAACAGGAAAGACTAGAGTGACAGAATACAGCAACACAGTAGTACAGTAACATGTCAGCTCTACTTTTGTATAGGTTTGAATCAAAATAATGGAAAATACCAGTGCAAAGAGACGTCTCTTTGTGGCTCTGCAGTGTGTAGTGAATGCAAATTTTAATCAAAATATCAAACTTACATCAGGCACCCCACACTAATTCAACCAGAACCTTCACATGCTATCATTCAAATGCAGATTTTGTTTGAAACTGGGCAGTGAATTTCTGCGTTGCTGGTCTGGTTTTCAATGTCTCAGTTACCACCAGGACTCTGGCCGTGGGAGTGAACCTGCCAGCTCATCTGGTGGTGATCAAGTCCACCATGCATTACGTCGCAGGCGCCTGTGAGGAGTACAGCGAGGCTGACTTGCTGCAGATGATTGGCCGAGCTGGAAGACCACAGGTAGGAATGAAATAATAATGCGATACTTTATTGATCCCTGTTGGAAAATGTTTTGTTTGCTTGTGTCCTTGTGCCCTTGGAAGTCAGAGTGCAGGGTTGGCTACAGGACAGCGCCCCTGAAGCTGGTAGGGATTCAGTGTCTTGCTCAAGGACACTTCAGCAGGGTGAATGCTTGCTGAAACTGGGGCTTGAACCTGGGTCCTCTGGTTGAATGGTGGTCTTTCTAACAACTGGCCACACTGCTAAGTGGATAAAGAGATATAGGTGTATCAGTATATGGAGCCATTATGACAAAAGAAATAAAGTAAGAAACAAACCAAACAAGCAAAAGATATCCTCAACTGGTTGCTGTTTGATGCATACACTACATTTTAATCATTCAGTCACTGTTTCTGGGTTTTGCTCATATGGGTGGCATCAAGGCAACAGGATTATGAGCTAGCTTCAGCTAGTACACATTTCCCTTTTAATCATTAAATCACTGCTTTTGCTTATTTCTTCCTCTAGTTTGATACATCAGCAACTGCAGTGATTATGACCAAGTTCCAGACCAAAGACAAGTACATGAAGCTTATGAATGGGATGGAAATCATTGAGAGCAGGTATGACTGATAACACCTTAGGTAATCTACTTGCTCCCCCATGCTATTTTTTCTTGTCTTTCTCTCAGTCTCTCTCTCTCTCTCTCACTCACACACACACACACACACACACACACACACTGAAGAGATCATAGTAAGTGTCGTGGAAAATTTAACCTTACACACCTATACATGTGCAAATATGGACTACAGATGTACTGACTCTCCCTTGAGAATATACTGTTTCATGCTGTGTGAGTAGAATGGTCTCCTCTCTGTAACCTTTGGGCCATAACGTCACATTCCCAGAGGCCCTTGTCACCATGGCTCCAGAAAGTCTGTTTATCTATGGATGTTCTGAACGAGGACACAACATATGATGCCTTCACGGTCCTTCTATCTCCTTTTGTATCAAACTGTTCCAATGTAAGCACATTCTGTCGTCCTTCTGACGTCCTTGAATGGTGCTTAAAGACCAGTGCAAACCCTCTTTTCTTTGAAGAAATGTATGTTGCCTATGTGCGGTGTACACCTCTTCCTCTCATGAGATCCCTTTTTGTAATAAATATATATTCAACTAAGACGTACCTCAGACTCAAGAACTTTTCTACATCAGCCATGAAGTAACTCCCTCTGTTCTTCCCCCGGGGGCTTCAGGGCCTCCTCAGTCAATATCAGATAGGGC